>JASAMX010022484.1:0-55246 GCA_030248175.1 Microlaimidae sp. YZB2_3
TTCGAGGAGATCGCATTTTTTTTAGTTTGATGAAATGTCAATTGAAAAAATCATACTCACAGCAATCTTTGACAAGCGCGAAATCGCCACTTTTTCAATTAGAAGGTTTTATTTGTATGTGTAAGAAACAACTATAAATTTGAAAAAGTGGCGATTTCGCGCTTGTCAAAGATTGCTGTGAGTATGATTTTTATAATTGACATTTCATAAAACTAAAAAAAAGGTGCAACACTGCTGTGTGATTAGATCAATGTATAAACAAATCATTATCATATGGTAGAAATTTTTATTTAGTGAGCAGATACCCAAACCAAATGCAAATTTCCTATAGTCCACATAATGTCCATCTTAGACTATTCCACATCTTTTCTGTCTAAACATACGCCCAGGGAAAAATCGCCCCTTTTTCCTGCTCTATTCTTAGAGCATTTTTCAAGGCTAGTCCGCCACTTTTTTAATTAAATTAAAAAATAGCCTAATAAACTATAGTTTTAGCTGCGGAATAACATATGTTTGAGCTTGGCATTTCAAAGCTTTAACCCCCGAATCTTGGGTTCAGAGCTCCGGAGCTCCATTATATTTTTGTACAATTTTTTGAAATAATTTAAAAGTAATTAGGTATTTCATGTAAAGTCTCACACTCACGAGGGTGGTATTTTCGTATGACTAAAGATGAATTCTATCAGGGTGAAAATAGATAGGTGACAAAGTAACACTCGTTCTTTGAGAAAACATCACGTGGAGAGAAACACGTGACGCAAATAAATAATGATTGGTTACATCATCACTAAAAACTTTTTACTATTATTTTTATTCTCCTGCGTTCATTCTTTATTTCTTCTGACGACGAGCAGTTATGCCCTTAATTTCAGCCTGAAGTATTTTAACTTTAATGTTGTACATAATTTTTACCACGGTAAACTATGTATGACCTAATAAGGTCTTGGGAAAAAAATCGAGATGTTTCCTCCATTGGAGATCCAATTTTTTTCCCAAGCGCTAATTATCTAAAAGTGATTCTAACAGCTCCTTCCACAACCATTCCCATAGAGCAAAACATATATGACGTGATCACGAATACTGAGATTTTGAGAGTCCTTAAAACCCTGACGTGACTGTATCCGTGAGAAAAATCTGCATATTGCTACCGTACAACTTTAACCATTTCAATTTGCTCGCTCACTGGGCACTAATCACGCACAAAATTATATATGACTCAAGTAATACCTAGCTCATACGAACGTTTTACGGTTGTAACCGAGGAAAAAGCAATCACGGGTTAAAGAAGCTTGCTACGACTTATCTAAAGTTTGGAACTCAGGAACTCCTTTCGCTTTAAATGGCCAGAGCTTCGGAGCAATATAATAAAAGGTAGGAGGAACATCACTATAATAAAAATGGTATATAATTTTAAAAAATGTGTAAAAAATATCACCTAAAACAGTTAAATTAAACAATTAAAAAAACTTGTTTGTATTTCTGGTTTCGGCAAAATCATAGTTGAAAATGTTTTTATTAATTTTTGAGCCTTACTAAGCTAAGATTTTTGTCGTTTGAATAAAGAAATTAGATTCTTAAGGCAAACTCACGCGCGCAGTCATAGTTTCGCGATAAAATAGTTTGGTTGGTTGATTTGGTTTAGTGAAGTATAAAATACCTTGGAGCAATTATTTTAATGGTTTAAAAATGTTATTTTTGCATGACAATTTGTGCGCTGAGTATAAAATGGCTCACGGCTGTAAGTTATTCGAGAAATATCAACACAGAGAAAACCTTACCAACAATACAAATTCGTCCAGTCTTTATAATTTACGTTCATTATAAGCATATAGACTACTTAGGAACCGACGGTTAGGTAGTTATTTTTGATTAGGTGGATTTGGAATTCTGCGGACAATCTCGCGGATATTTTGCGGTCATTTTGTGGAATCCCAAATTAGTATCAAAACACACAAAAATACGATTTTATCAATATTTACAACTTTTTTACCCATAATCGATACATCATTCGACTCGCCTATTATTTTAGATTTTTTTATGGCATTTACCAATCGTTAAAATTGAAGTAGCAAATTTTTTTAGAAATTAAATTTGCATAAGGTGCTTGGAGATCTCTGAAGTGAAGGGATTTGCATAAGAAAGACTGAAATGGTTTATGTTTTTTTCTCCTTTAATGGTTATTTTAAAAGGAAGTCGCAGTTAACACATAAATTTCTATCAAATGAGAGTATCAGTTTAGTGTAATTGTGTAATAATTAATTTTTTCAATTAATATATGAAGACAAAAAAAGATAAATGCCCCTATTTTAGTGAAGAAAACCCAAAATACAACCCAATTTGAAAGAACATAAAAAAACCGGTCAAACTTTTTTAAATTGTCATTACTCAAAATGTAGTTTTAAAAAACCCTGAACCCCCCCCCCCAAATTTTCTGCCATGTCGCCATATTTAAGTTTCTATAATAAGAATACCCCATCAAATTTTTTTCGCTGGTCGTGTCAGAATTTTTTAGTATATTTCCACACAAGAGGAGGCTGTCGTCACCTTAAAATCAAACCACAGGTGACAAACTCAAAAGAAGTTAAAACATTTGTTTTTTTATTTTTTTAAATTCACTGTTATGGTATTATTGGGTATAATAATAAGTAACTGGTTATCGGGTTATGTTCCCCCCACAGGTGGGCAGAGGGAGGGGTTATACCCCCCAAAAAATCCCGATTACTGCCCTCCCTATAATTTAAAGGTTACCCTGGAATCTCCTCCTAAAATTTAATGAGGGGGGAATTTGGGTTGCAGTAATTGGTAGACAGGTGGGGGTACAGGTAAGGGTTTTACCCCCAAAAATTACCCCCCCTGACCCGATTACGGCAGACACCGCCCTAAATTTAGGATGTTCCTAGTAGTAAAAACGCTAAAAATGGGGTATTTAAGTTGTACTTCAAAAAAAATTTTGGGACACCCCCCATTTTAGATTCAGTTCACCAATCAAAAACATGATTAATTATTGAGATTTATATCCATAAATTTGAGAGGTATAAAGGGGGCTTTTAACCACTAAATTTTGGACCTCCCTCCTAGACAAAAATCAAGTTCTCCTCAAAAAATATTTCAATTTTTTTAACCTGACTCTCCTTCAGAATTTTAAATATGACACATATAAAATATTTTGTTTTGAAAACCCACAAAACACACCCTGACTCTCTTCTAGATTTCAAAATTTCCCATACATCGATACATCCTTCCCAGAATTTAAGATGCAATTTACCCCGCGTAACCACCACCTCAACCCCTTCCCCCACTCTTAGCTGCCAAAAAACCATTCTTATCTGAAGTTGAATATAATATATTTTTACTTTAAAAGAAACATAAATGAGTATTTTGAACAATAATGCTAATCAAAGCGATTAAAACGAATTTTGGTTTCAAGGTGCTATGAATATGGGGTTTAATTTTTTGTTTTTCTTATTTTTGTTTAAAGGTGCGGTGCAGAGTCAAACTTTTTGTCTTTGATTTTGATATTTTTTTGAAAATCTTACCCCTGCCCCTAATAGCCCACAAAAATTTTTTCAACAAAATATCTTCAGTGGTTCAGGAGTAGTGACCCCCCAGAAAGGTTGTTTTTAACAATTCTGTACGTGAAAGATTGCTTAATGGGTATAACGATTTTTGTTACAAATTATGCATTAAAAGAAAGCGGGCTACTTTCTACTTTAATTTGATACCTTTATCGTTAAGATTGGTGCAGTATTTGTCGAGATATTGCGTTACAAACAACACTCGATTTTTTCGCTAAAAACCCGAAGTGAAGGAAAGAAAGGTTAAGTAAACTTCACAAAACCACTGCTGTCGTTTGGTGTTTTTAACGAAAAAATTGCGGGCTTTTTTGTACGGGAAACGCAATATTTCGACAAATACTGGACCAATCTTAACAATCAAGGTATCAAATTAGAGTAGAAAGTAGCCTTTGAGTGCATAATTTGTAAAGTAAATATTAATACCCAATAAGCTATTTGACACGTATATAATTGTCGAAAAATGCCATTTTTGAGGGGTAATAACTCCTTAACCACTGCAGATATTTTGTTGAAAAAATTTTTGTGGGCTATTAGGGGGCAGGGGTAAGGTTTTCACAAAAATATTATCCAAATTGAAGACAAAAAGTTTGACTCCGCACCGCACTCTTAAGTAATTTAAAAATACTGATTTTTTTGCTTTTTTGAAGTACTTTTCGAGTTTCTAAGTGCTTAATAATCTCATTTTTAATATTTCATATGGGCATATTGTAAAGTGTATTATGCAGCAAGCGTTTTTTTAAATAAAAAAAATGTTTAAATGTTTTGTTGCTTTGGATATTTATTTCAGAAAAACTATTCTTAATAGTTAACCATTTTTGATATAGCTATTAACATTTAAAGTTAAAACTGGAATACAGTTACAAGAGCAACTTTAAAATTGTCAAATTAAGCCTAAAAATAATATTTTTAAAATATAAAACTAAAACCTGATGCAATAAACGTTAAAAACGTCTTTAGTGTTGAGTTTTAACTGTAAACTTTACAATGCAATACTAAGAATTACCTTAAAATAGGGATAATTAATATAATTAAAATTTAGGAACAGTTCTATATTTTACAGTTTGGCAAAAGCTAAGGCTAAAGTGCTATAGTACTAAGCCTTTTTGGGCTTAGTACTAAAGCTAAGGCTAAACAATATTTGAAGCTTTAGTACTAAAGCTAAGGCTCGGCTAAAATGAAATTTCCCGGCAATGCACACCCGTACTCCCAATAAGCCTAAAAACTAAAGGAATTTCTATGGTCAAATCCCAAATGTTTTGAAATGTAATACAATTTATGGCCAAATGAAGTTAAAAATAGTTACTGTATATTTTGAGGATTACAATTCCAGCAAAAATAATAATGTAGATCAAATCCCCTAGATCTATTTTTTATTATTTAGTGTTTTGTTTTTATTTGGAAAGTGCCCTTTTCTAGGGGGAGGGTGAAGGGGGTGTCTAAATTTTGAGTCTAGTTTGGATCAGAGATTCCTACTATACTAGAATCATAATAAAGCGTGGGGTGTTTAATTGGAGTATGGTTTACCCCCAAATTTTGAAAAACCAGACCCCTTTCTCTAATTTTTTGCCTATTAAAGGGATTACTCCTTTGCTTTTTTCCTGGCAAATATTTTTTGTATTATTTTAAAATTAAACACGTCAGGATTTTAAGGACTCTAAAAATGTCATATAGTATTCGTGACCATATATGTTTTGCTCTGTGGGAATAGTTGTGGGAAGAGCTGTTAGAATCACTTTTAGCAGACCTGTGCACGGTCTGGAAATGCCCCCCCGTTTTATTGCCCCCCCACCAAAAAATGAAAAAGTACCCTAAAATTACGCCAATTTGGGCCTATAATGACGCCATCATCGCAAATTTTTTGTAGTTTTTAGCCTATTTTAATATATTTTAAGCCATTTTATACCTATTTATACCTTATTTTCGCTTTTTTTGTCCTTTTTTTTCTCTTTTTCCTTCTTTTTTTCTCTTTTTTACTCCTTTTTTCTCTTTTTTCTTTCTCCCCTGCTTGCCCCCCGTTTTATTGCCCCCCGTTTCAAAAAAGTTGTCCCCCCGTGCCCTTCCGTTTTGGAGTTGACCCCTAATAAAACCCCAGGGGCAGTGCATATGCTTTTAGCCAATTAGCGCTGAGGAAAAATTGGATTTCCAATGGATGAAAGATCTTCAATTTTTTCCCAAACCCTAATTGGATAAAAATGATTCTATAAGGTCATAACTTTGTGAAGGTCTCTAACACTGAACAATTACCTTTTAAATAGGAGGGTTTTGACTATTGTGAAATGTTAAAAAAAGCGTTAACATCAGAATTTTAATAGCCTTCAAAATGTCATGTTGTATTTGTTATTGGCGGCTATATATATGTTTTTTTCAATGGTAATAGTTGTCAGAACACCCAAAATGTCACAAACAACAACAATAATAATAAACGCTTAAAACGTGTAAATAAGTTTTTTAGCGCTTTTGGCTAATTTTAGACTTTTTCTTCGTTTTGAATAAAATGGGGTCTCCCCTTCCAAAATTTTGAACTTATCAGAAGTCCTTCTCATATTTTGGGTACACAGATATACCCCAAGCCAGAACTTTACATCCACCTGTAACCAAAATTCAAATACAATAAAATTTAAAACAGGTATGGAATCAAAATCTTAAACCATTTAAAGCTAATCTTAACGGCCGCCGATTACAAGACAAGACTTAAACTTGTTTTAAATTTTAGGTTTACTTGCCTTCTGTCGTCATGTACTTATTTAGTCTTGAACTTTTTGTAGTTATTTGTATTGTATATTATCTTTGACTGACAGTAAACATTTTTACTTTACTTTACTTTACTTTAAAAATTTTACCGAATAAATTAAATATTAACATAATATATTTTCCCATAAATCAAATACCTTATTAGATTTAACCACTGTTGGCAAAAAATTATAGACACAATTACTTTTCCTACTTATCTATCACACCACTTCAATAAATCGGAAGTTTCCGTCTGTATTCGTTTTCTGCTATAATACGATTTATCCAATCGACGACGTCTTGGTACAAATCGTGGGACCAATCTATGGCTGGGCGGAACCAATCTTGGACTGGGCTGTTCCAATCTTCGACTGGATGGAATAATTTAAATTTAGGAAAGTTAACAGTTGTACACGGAGGAAGAATACATCGTCTGCCAGTGTAGTGTATTTTTAAAATTTAATACTCAGTTAAAACTTTTTACGCAAAAAATTTAAAAACAAAATAGGTAAAACAGTTAACAAGTAAGAAAAAATAACTAAAGGTAAAACTAGATAAACGGTAGGTAAAATTTAGTATTGATGTTTTTCTAGTTTTCTTCAAGAACACACCTTTAAGTTAAGATAAAAAAAGCATCGCGATAAAGCTTTGACTATAAGGTTTTGCTTGGTTTCTTTGGTAAATTCAGGTTTAGAGTTCATGGTTTATGAGTTTTTTTTGTGAACTTTATGATTTTATGAATTTTATCAGGAAAACACACTAATAATTTTAATCTATTGGTGTTTTCTTAAGAAATGTCTTTTTTATTTTTTTCGATCCTTAAAAAATTAAATTCTCTAAAATAATAATAATTCTAATAAAATAAATTATCATGTAAAATATAAATATACCAGTTCTTGTTCTCTGTTGGAAATGTTTTCTATTTTGTAAACTAAACTCGTTAAGTATAGTCTAAGAATAGAGCATGAAAAACGGACGAGTTTACCAAGGAGCATGTTTAGCTAGAAAAGATGTGGACTATACTGAAGTGGTCATATGTAGACTATAGAGAATTAGCATAAGGTTTGTGCGATTTTTTACTGTATAAAAAATTTAAATCATGTGATAATAATTTTATAATACATTTAGCTAAAGTCTGTTCAAGCATAAATGAGACTGGAAACAAAACTTTATAGCGCAACGCTTTAGTACAATACTTATATCACTGTGTAGCTTAGACTTTATGGTTTTATGAATCTTATCAAGATAACACACTAATAATTTTAATCTATTGGTGTTTTCTTAAAGTCTTTTTCATTTAAAAATCAGTTAAAACTGAGAAAAGAGATGTTCGTCAGTGACGGCATCACTACAGCAAATGCGTTGAAATAAAGCTGCACCTTAAAAAAGCAAAACTGTTTTATTAGCGAGACAAGAGATAAGAAACGTCGCATGGTATGCATTTCAAAATTTATACGTTTTCAAAATTTCTTGAAAATTTGAGCACGATTAGCACGGTGAATTTTTACGACGGTGTAAATACGACCAGTTGTCGTGTTTTGTTACTGAAAATATTTTCAAAAGCCTTTTTTTAGCTTCGGACGCTTGATGCGTTTGTGGTGCTGACAGCATCAACGCAAGCTACACCAAATGTGCACCATTTTTTAGAATTTCCTAGGAACAAAAAATAATTTTTTTGGAGAATTTTTCGGGGGATGGGGAGCGGGGGGAGCTAGAGGAGGGGGGGGGGTGGTGGAGGCAAAAAAAGTGCACAAACTGATTTTAAAATTTTTTATCTCGAAACCACTAAAAGTAAAAACTTGATTACAATGACTCTGAACTACATTGTATCTTGGATTTACAAAAGACGTCTTTGATCTTTCTTGAAACCACTAAAACTAATATTTGCCTTACATCAAGCTGTCAAAAACGACGCAAGCTAAATATTACCCACATTCTAAGCCCTCCGGAGAGCAGCAGCAAATTTTTAAATTTAAAAGTTTTGCAAGAAAAATTAACGTTGGAAGGTTCTAATAATTTTTACTTTATTTTGATTTAAAATATTATAAAATGATCCAACTAACCCAATAAAAATGTAAGATATTTCGTTTCAAATCACAATTACTTTTTTAAGCCATGCAATTTTTTGTCAACGTCATAATTTATGATTTTTATTGGCACTTTGGCAATTAAAATAAGGCAATTTAGAAAATTTAAGGATTCTAACGTTTTTACAAAAAAAAACCAGTACTTAGAAAAATTAGCTTGGGATAATTGCAAAAGCAAAAAGAAATAGTTTTAGATCATTGTTTAGAAAATGTATTCAGAAACGTGTGTTTGTGTGAAAAAATCGCAAAACACAGTTGCAAGCTAGAAAACACTTAAAAAGAAACATTTTAAGCTGGCATATTTGGCGTTTTCGTAGGTTTCCATAATACGGACGGACCATTTAAAATTGCGCTGTTATGACGGTTTTTACACAAAAAAAGAATTAAAAAGAGTTTTTTAAAAAAATTTTTTCCGCAAAATAACAAAAAGTCAATGAACATTTAGACGTTAAAAATATACATTTTTTGCTAAAAAATCTGTTTTAAAGTGATTAAGATTAATACTCATCAATGAGGCCATCACTATGACCGATGCGGTGAAAAAAATCTGTGCCTAAAAACCAAAACCAAAACCAAAACCAAAAATGCGTACGCTGTTAGAATTAGAACATACTTTTTTTGAGTTTTTTTGTAAAAAATTGATAACGATTGGAACAGTGAGTTTTTATGGTAGTTTGAATGCTTTCAGTTTTCGAGTTATTTTACTCAAAACTTACGCATACGTAGTGCCAAATTTTGCCTCTAGCGTTTTAACAAAGCTTATATACAAATCATGCGCCTTTTTTTGTTTTTTTTTTTTTGGAACCATTTTTTAGGGTGGGGGTGTGAACTTCGGGTGGCTGGGAGAAGGGCTTAACAAAATTGCGCTCTCCGGTTTTAAGCATTTTTGTCCCGAAACAAATAAGAATATATAATTGATTACATATACGTCTTTTTATCTTACCCACAAACTGTCAAAAGCGACGCATTTATAATTTGGCCACAATACAAGCTCTCCTAATAGCAGGCAAACTGTAAATTCCACCGACTCCGACACCGACACCGCCTCAAATTTATGCAAATTATATATTGATGTGCAGGTTAGGCTTAGACTTAGGCTAAAATTTGCATAATACTAAAAATTACGGTAGATTACGGTAGATTTTGGTCGGTGTCGGTGTCGGTGGAACTTACACCTTGCCTAATAGCAGCAGCGAATTGTTAAATTAAATTTTTTAAAAAAAAACTATATAACGCCAAAAAACATCAACTATTACCGATACAAAATGCTCTTTTTAAATAGTTTTCTTACTCCTTACTTTTCATTAATTTAACTTTTAAATTTCAAGTTTTGTCACCGGTCTTAATCATTTTGATCCGAATTTAATGTTTTTTAGCAGAAAATGTAAATTTTGTCTTCTAATTGTTCACAATTTTTTTATTTTGTAAAAAGAAAGTTTAAAGATTTTTCGTTTCAATGCGTTTTTTTGCGAAAACAGGTGTCATAGCCGCACAATTTATTAAATAGTTCGTTCGCAACAAACACCCACGAAAACGCCAAATATCCCAGCTACACACTGATGTAAGTATTGTAGCAATTTATTTATTAAAATAAATGCACAACTCAACTCTATCTTTAAAATTTAGAAATTGACATACTTATATTTTGACATTTACAAATAGACCTAACGGGCTTTAGTTTTTAAATTTGGTTTTTGAACTAAGAAAGTGCAATTATTGAATAAAAAATGATTTCAAATAAGTTAATTAGCTTTAAAAAGTTAAAAATATAGAATTAAATTGAATTAACACTTATATTTTGTCATAAGAGGAAGGTGGACCTGTCTTATTTGTTAGGAAGTATCACATAATGGTAGAAGAGAGGATGAAATAAGCTAAAGTTGCCTTGGAGTCAGGAAAAAAGCAGGCGTTTGGCGCTTTTTGGCATGTTAAAATAAAAAACTATAGTTTATAAAAATAAAGAACTATAGTCTATAAAAATGATGCCGACTGGCGACAAAACTCGAACTTTGAAAGGTCATATTTCCATAACACGAGGTAGAATATGTAGATGACATATATGGGAGCATAAAAAGTATTTAAGGCATCATAAAAAATTTAAGCGAGCCGATTTCGCTCAAAATTAAAAAAAAAAACTCGAAAAAGTGTTTTGACGAACGAAAAAATGTTTTAACAGCATACCAAGCGGTGTTTCTTATCTTTTACTAATAAAAAAGTTTTGTTTTTTTGGGACCAGGGCGCTGTTTTATAAAAGTTACGAACATTCAATTTCTTTGTAAAAGTCCATTTTTTTTTGTAAGCGACATTATTGTGATATTTGCCAGCAGAAATTTTGCTGCGCTCAAGTTTTATTGGTCAAAGCGCTCTTTTTTTTAAAGATGACGGGCTAAAAGATGTTTAGGTGTAGTATATCAAACACGAAGTACGATCATTTTTGTTGAATCAGCCCAGTGTATGTTTAACATTAGGATCTTAAAAATTACACAAAAAAACTGAGATTTACAAAAAACTATGGGTTTTTTACAAAGAAATGAAATGTTCGTAACTTTTATGAAACAGCGCCCAGGACCTATTTTATAAAAAATTTTGTGATTGTAAATTAATAAACGCATTTAATTTCTTCTTATTTTACTTCCGTAATATTTCGCCTAATCAGTCGGGGAATTCAGACAGCCTGCGCGAGCGCCACCCCACCCACAAACCCGCCCCCCTAAACACACCCCCCCCTAATCAAAAAATACGTACGTAACTGTGGAATTTACAGAATTTACTGAATTTTTTAAATTCAAAACGCATTAAAAAAAAATTAGAGTTTTATTAATATACTTTTTTTTTTCTTTTAATTAAAAATATAAAAGAAAAATATGACGTTTTTATTATATTACAGCTGTTAATTAATTACAAGCATTTTTTTATGAAAAATAGACCACATGTTTTTTTCACCGCATCGGCCGTAGTGATGAATAGATGAATGACTTCATAGAAAAACAATTTTTTCTAACCTTTCCAAAAGATAACCAACAGTCTGAACTATGCTCCAATGTATGTCCTGTACAAATTCTACCTCGCGTTATGGAGATATGACCTTTCAAAGTTCAAGTTTTGTCGCCAGTCCTTATCAATTTGGTATAGACTAAAGTTCAAGCCTTGACTTAAAACCGACGAGCGTGACTTTTTCTATTAAAATCTGCTGGATTCCGTTTTTTCTAATAAAATCTGTTGTTGTTTTTTGCAATCTTTTTTTAAATTTCATATTATGTTTGATATGAAAATTTAATAATATTTTTCTTGTTATTTTTAAACAAATTTGTCTCTGACTGAGGAACAGAGAGTCTGTCAAAAAGAGTTGCTTGGCAAACTTCTGGAGCTAAGAGAGCAGGACAAAAAGGTTTCACATTGGTATTCCTATGATGGTGATCTCTTTTAGTTTGAAAAAACTCTCAAGGCTCCTCTAAAGGTTTCAAAATAGGATATTTCGCGACTTTATTACCATTATAGTAAACTAAAGCTTATACCTAGTATAAAAATTTTGTGTATGAATGCAAGAAGCCTTGTTAACTCCTTAGATGAGCTTGATGTTCTGATTTCAGGAGATAGTCTTATTTATGGTGCTGTTGATATCTGCTTTATTTGTGAAATGTGGCTCACTGAAATAGCTTTAAACGCAATGATTATCAAAAACAGAGAATTTAATGTTTATCGAAGGGATCAACAGCAGCAGCGAGGAGGTGGAATAGTTCTATTAACTAAATTTTTTTAAGAGTAGTTGAAGTTGAATTGAGGAAAAGTATTATGCAATAGAACTAGTAGCGGTTGACATTTTTCTACAGAGATCATCTAAACTGAGAATCATTGGTATTTATAGAGAACCTAGTACTAGCAAAGAAAAAGACAATCTAATATTCATGATTTTGACATGTTTGGTTTTTTTGCTTTTTAAGCGCTTTTAAAACAACATCTGAGGTGAATTTGATGTTTTTTAATTCAATACCTGGAGGATTTTAGACGAAATATTTTCTATAATTTGATTATCAGCAGTAAAATTTTCTAAAAAACAAGAATTTAAAAGCTTGCATTGCTCAAATGGATCAGCACCCGATTTCAGTAGAGGGCACTAATGCAAAAGTGCCCCTTATTTGCTACCAATTTAGGGGCCCTTACGGCTGCGTCATTTCAGTAGACTTTTTTCGCATTAAAGTGCCCCTTTTTATAAGGGGCCCTAGCGTTATTTTTTAAGGGAGGTCGGGACCTCCCTAACTCAATATAAAAAATGAAAAATGATAACAATATATCACATTAATTAGCAAAAAATAAAAAAAGCAAAGAATACTTATTAAAACTAATTATTTAACAAAATATTTGTACATGTTTTAACAAAAAATATCAACATAACCACAAAAAACATTCTTATAAATTATATTGATGGTAAGTTTGTGGAGGAAAAGTTTTACAGCTTTTTGAATCAACGACATTCAAGTTTTTTTCATGATAAGAAAAACTTTAACCTACTATCATCAAAAATATATAATATACCGAAAAATGTGCAACTACTATATAAAAAAGTACAGAAAAGGTGGCCTTTATAATGAACCTCTCCATTTAAATGACACTCTCCACTATAATGGCATAGTAGTCATTTTAATTCGGCGAGTTAAAATGGAGAGGAAGCCATTATAATAGCCATTTATTCATTTAATTTCACTTTATATATACAAGTGTAATACTGTCCGGGCCGCACGAGTTTTACCGTGTTGGACAGTATTAAACCAACACGGGAAAACTCGTGCGGCCCGGACAATATTACAATTGTAAGTATATATGAAGTAAAATTAAATCAATAAATGGCTATTATAATAGCTTCCTCTCCATTTTAACTCGCCGAATTAAAACGGCTACTATGCCATTACAGTGGAGAGTGTCATTTAAATGGAAAGGCTCATTATAATGGCCTACTTTTTGGCACTTTTTTTATATAGGAGTTGCACATTTTTCGGTATATTATATATTTTTGCTATCATCATTCATCATAAATAGCCATTAATCTGTAACTGTGCCACCATTTTTCGGATAAACTCTTTTTTTACAAAATTTTTAATGATTGTGTTTAATCATTGGTTTTTATAATATTCTGTTATATGCTATAATTTTGAACTTTTTCAGATAACGTAGAAAAATTTACAAAATTTTTAATTTTTTTAATGGGTTTTGTTGATTTTGTATGATATATTCTGACAATCTTGGATAAAAAGCTGCGAAATAGTTCAATGCGTTATCTAGCCTGTTATAAATACACAACCAGAATCATGCCTTTTGTTTTATAAATAAACGCATGGATTTCAACATCAAAAAAATTTTAAATCCTTCGTGATTCCCAAAATAAAAAAAAACTAGAAGAAACCTGTGTTATACTAATCAAGTAAAAATCAATTTAAAAAAATGTTTTTTTATATAATAGTTTCTTTATTTTTCGTTATTAACAGGAATATTTTTTGTGTTTTTGATTAGTTTTCTTAATTTTTAGATGTTTGAAATTAAAAAAAGTATTTAAAAACCATTAAAACCAATTCCATTGCGCCACAAACTCAAGACGGTGTATAATGCCATGTTTTTATAACTGCGCGAAAGTTTTCAACGCTCGCATTAATCGATTTAGGGCGGTAAATAGGGGCCCTTTATTGCGTTAGGGGCACTTAAGTTAGGGGCCCTTGGTATGGCTCTACTGAAACGGGTACAAGGTAGTGCCCCTAACTCAAGGGGCACTTTTTTTCTTAGGGGCCCTTAAATTTAGGGCCCTCTACTGAAATCGGCTGCAGATGTTAGTGTATTATCATGTTTTTTTAATGGGGGAAATTATGCTGTTCTCTTTTGGACTTTTACATTTGTTTCTAATAACCTGGAACAACTTGTTTTTGTCACCGCTATTTAGAATTTTTTGCTCGCGCTTTTTATTTAATTTTGGTTACTTCTGCTTTAAAATGTCTATTTAATTTATTATAATCGCCTATGTTAAAATTTTCTTTTCTATTTTTTCAGGTTTTCCACATTTTTTTTAAAATTATGGTTTTAATATACTGTGAATAAGTATGTTTTTGAGAAGATTTAACAATTTTCTTTGGAACGAACAGTTCCATCGCTTTTATAATTTTAGTTTTAAGAATGTTCCAATGATTTTCCGCAAATGAACTAACTTGAAAAAGCGCAACGAAATCAATTAAGTTTAGATAATTGTTCATTGCTTTCCAATCAGGTTTTTTGTAATCAAAATCTTAATTTCTTTTATTTTAGTTTTTGACAAAATATTGGACGGTCCTCAGTATAAAAATACTACTGTCATGATCAATATTAAAAAGCGGTTCATTTAGTAATACGTTAGAAACCTGCATATCAGTGTTAGAAAAAATAAGATCTAAAAAATTTGAACCTCTAGTGGGGTCAGTGACTAATTGGTTGAAAGATATTTTGTTAAAAACTTTTAAAAACTTATTGCAAAGCTTGGTATCAGGAGGATTGTTAAACCAAAATTTTTCAACAACATTAAAATCCCCACAAATCGTTATCGGAAGTTTTGTATCAGTTAGAACACTGAGTGCATCAAAAAATAATTCGTCATATTGGTGCGAACTGTTTAGTGGACGATAAAAACATATTAAACGTGATGAAAAATTGCCAATAATATCTATAACAATTAGTTCTAACGGTTCAAAACGCGTTGAAAGATTGATAAGTTTTACTTTAATAGAGTTTTTGAAGAAAATAGCAACACAGCCTCCGGGTTTATATGCCCTATCTTTGCAAAACAATTGATAAAAATTACCTGATGTAAGCATATTATTTGTAACTTCATCTTCAAGCCACGTTTCAGTAAAACATAATATTTGGTATTTTTGCTCAGAAAGTAATATATTTAACAGATTGCGGTTTTCATGGCTATAAATGCTACAAACATTACCATATATACATTTGAAAAAGTTTGAGTCTAAACGGTTAATATTATGATTTGCATGTATGTCCTCTTCTTCTAGGAGTTTAACTTACTTTTACCCTGTTCACTATCTACTAGCGTGTCAAACTTTTTGACTAGTGCCCACCGAGCACTTTCGTTCATTACAAACTTTCCATAGAAATATCCTCTTTTACGATTTTGTTTGATAAAGTAGCTTAAGTTGGAAACACCTTTTTCATTTAAGCTCAAATTCTGCTGATAGGCTTAACGTTATTATTTAGCTCACGATCCTGTGAGACATATTTAAAATGGTTGAGCAGGTTTTTGGTATGCAAAGAACCTTGACCTGTGTGATTTGCCATGGTCAGCTTTATTAATCTCGGTGTACCGTTATGGTAAATATGTCCAAAACGTTTAGCTGACATGACGTTGCTCCAATGATTTGACAGATGATTTGAATCAAAGAACTTTTTCAGCGAATTCCAGAGTTGATTAACTGTTTCGTTTGGCTGCTCAGGTAGGTTTGAGATGATTACCTGCGTTTTCATCTCCTTTTCGCTCAAAACCTCTTTAACAACAAAATAAATCAGGTTTTGGGAAGGTGGAATTCCTTTTTTAACGGCAGAGGCATAAAAAGCATTTTATTTTGATGAATAAAGAGCCGTGTAAGTGACAGCAGACTCAAAGCTTTAAGCTTTTTCATCATAACTGGAACATCACGCGAAAAGCAGGCTTTGAGTTGACTAAGAGCCAGCCCTTGTTGTGCAATCTTGCCGGAAAGTTCTTGAAGATTGGTTAAAGCCTTTGATGATTATGAGCAATTTTTGGGAGATTCAAGACGCTGAGGAAGTGAGCACGCAGGTTTAGAGCAATGGAACCGAAACTGGTAGCCAGAAAGTTTGAGAAGTTGCTTCCTGGAAGCATTAGCCTTAAAGTGATTCAGACCTAGGCAACGGAAATGGTATAACTCGCCACAGTTATAGCATTCAATGTGAGTCAAGAAAAGCTCCCCGGCTGGTTTCACACACACCGCACAGGTGTCGCTGGAATCTACAATTGTGGAGGAAGAGCTCTCCAACAATGTCATGCTTTCATGTTCAAAGTTTGGATTGTGTATCAATTTGGAAGAAAAGGGCCGCTGGTCAGGATAATCGCAGGTTTTCTTGGAGATTTAAGTCAAAAAGGGCCAGGCGACGTAAACGTTATTTGCGACCAAAAAGTGGTTTGTTTTTAAATTATTTACGATGTCTGCACCCCTAAATTTGAATTATTAGAGTTTATTTTGCTGAATATTCAAACAGAAAGCACAAAAAAAAACCAGCAAACCAGCACTAAAAATGAAAATAAGCAGACATACTGTGTAAGGAAAAAGTGTTCTTCAAACCTTCACTCCAACAGAAAAGTCCAACACGTAAAAAAGCTTGAAGAAGCTAACAAAGAATATACTTTAAAAAAAACCGGAGGAAAATAAAGATCAAACCGATCACTTTTTAAAGTATCAAAACAGTTTTATTCTTATTAATAACATGATTTAAATTTATTTAAAGTTAAAAAATTTTATTCATATTTTAATCAAGTTTGTAAACAAACGCCAAGGTCATGCATTTAATTTCGGCACTTTTTCAAGTTTTGATTACATATCTTATCATAACTTGGTCTCAAATTTCAGTTAAGAAGTGATTGATAGCTCGTTAGAAACTAAATGAATGAAGTCATAACATTATCTACCAAATTTTTCGTTGGCTGTAGTAACTTCTTGAAGGAAAATGGGCAAAAGGTGCATTTAATTTTGGCACTTTCCAAAATACAGTTAATTTTGGCACTTTAATAAATTTTTTAATTTTTCATTTAGATAAAAACAAATTAGAGTAAAAATAACCAATATGACAGTAAATGTAGCAGTCAGCTTTCAAATAAGCCATTAAACACTAATATTGTCCTAAAAACAAGAAAGTTATAACCCGCAGAACAAAAGGGCCAAAATTAAATGCACCAAAGAAATTCTCCAAAGTGGTCATTTTCAATATCGTCCCTTATAAAACGAAATTTACGTAGATGTTAATTGTTAAGCATATCAGTGTGTTCAAAATAAGAAAGTACACAACTTTGTAATATAAAACTTTCTGATCAAACAACGCTAAAAAAAGTTATGTCCAAAAAACGGTTTTAGAAATGTCCAAAAAGTGCCAAAATTACATGCATTACCCTATGTATAAACGTTAAAAAAAGTCCCATCTAATCCAGGCTTTCTAAACACCCCATTTTTTTATTTCGTATTACTTTATTTCCGCTTGCAGTTTTTTAATAATGATTGGCGTGGCGTCACGCTGTTGACACTGCAGCGAGCACCACCCGTCAAGCGCTCCGTGGCGCTTTCGCATGGCGCCATCCATAATAAAATTGTGAAAAATAATGAATTTTGGCGCTAAAAGAGAAGTATTTTTGTGTTTATGCTTAATATTATTGCTGTTTTTATGGTTGAATAAATTATCAAGACTTTTAACGTTATAGAGTTATAAATAAATCTTTGGTAAAAATCACGAAATAAATTTTTTGGTTGTAACTCTAATTTTATGGGGGCAAAAGGTCATAACTACCTTATGCTTACTTTGAGCTTTTTAAAACAGCCGTTTCTTGAAACGTCAAAAAGCGGAGTTGCGCCCTTTGGTCATAGCAGCAAGAATATAAAAAGTACAAGTTGACACTGAAGGATGACCAAAAAACTTAAAAATTAAAAAGGATTTTCTCCTAAGGGGAAATCACAAATTGATAAAAACAATTAAAAAATCCTGGAATTTGAAAAACTTAAAAAAACGTGAGCTGCAAGCGGAAAAAATGTAATACGCAATAAAAAAATTGGGGTCTTTAAAAATTCTGGATAAGATGGGACTTTTTTTAACGTTTATACATAGCGTTTGTTTACAAATTTGATTAAGATGTGAACTTTTTAAACTGTAAATAAATTTAATTAAGGTTATTAATAAGAATAAAACCGATTTTTATTTAGAAAAAAATTTAAATTTTTTTTAGCTACTTTTTGTTTATTGTATGCTAAATAAATATACTATCTAACCATTGACATAGATTGTTGAACCCAGTAGAGTGCAGTAGACATAGCAGGGCTAAATTACAGATGTGTAACAGATTTTTGTAATCAATGATGCTCTATCGATTGATAATACCAGTTTTGCCGCAGCGTGAAGCGTCACCGCGTTAGGCACTGCGGCGTCAGGCGCCACCGCATGAAAAAAGGAATAACTCCAGGCAAAGTAGACTTATATGAAATTTGGGACACATATGTAATCGATGATGGACAAACGATTGGTGATATTAGTTTGTTTTGAGGCAAAACGCCGCCGCGTGAGGCGCCACCGCGTAAAAAAGGAATAACTCCAGACCAGATAGACTTATAAACATGAACTTTGGTAGACATATATAATTGTTGATAGGCTTTTGATTGGTGACATTAGTTTGGATATGAAATAAAGCGACGCTACGTTCCTATAAATCAGCTAATAAAAAATCAGCTATAACGTTAAATAACTTTAGATTAAATGGACTAATAAACATGAAATTTAGTAGATATATGTAATCGATGATGGACAATCCATTGGTGATTTTACTTTTGATTTTGCGTCAAACGTGAAAATTATATTTGGTTGTCTACGTTGCGGTGCAGTAAATACAAATAATACAACAAAACAAATATCACCTATTGATAGCCCATCTTGATTTTTTCAAGCGGCGGCGCATTAGATACCTGATGGCGCATTGGATATGTGGCGGCGCATTAGATACCTGATGGCGCATTGGGTATGTGGCGGCGCATTAGATACCTGATGGCGCATTGGGTATGTGGCGGCGCATTAGATACCTGATGGCGCATTGGGTATGTGGCGGCGCATTAGATACGTGGCAGCGCTTCACGCGCCGATAGCGTTCAACAGAACTATTATCAGCAATTGATAGCTTATGATCAATAGGCTATCAAAATATATGTTCTATATGTACCAAATATATATTACCAAATTTCATGTTTATTAGTCAATTTATTCTAAAATTATGGATGATTTTGTTCATGCAGCGTCGCATTACACGGCTGCAGTTTGCGCCATATTAGAATTAATATCATCAATCAATAGCCCATCATTGATTGCATATGTCTACCAAATTTCATGTTGACTAGTCTGAAGTTATAGCTGATTTTTCCATCTGGCAGCGCATCAGGTAGGGTAGTGCATTTAATTTCGACACTTTTCCAAATTGGGCATTTTTGATTTTGGACTAGACTAGAGTAGACTAGATTTTGATTTTAATGATCCTGGACGGAATACCACGTTTGAAAGCTCAAAACAGAGCTAATTAGATGACTGTCGTGAGCTTTTTATTTGTTATTTTGTGATATTTTCATGTGAAATTGTGTGATTAATAAAAAATATAATTGTTACTCGTTTTTAGAGCATGGAAACTTCATGATTACGCAATAAATTGGTTTAAAAATTAAATTGTCCTGGTAAAATTTAGTCTATTTTCCGAATTTTTACTCCCCGTGGTTCTACGTTGCGTCTGTGGTGAGCAATCATTATAAAATAAAATAGTGTAATTTCGGCACACATATTGCTGTAGGTAAAAACGGGTTAAATTAAGTGGTCGAGTGTTAAATTGTAGTTGTAAATAGTTAAAAAACAACATCGAAATGTGTAGGGGTCATAGCACTGCACTTAAACTAGATTAAGGGGGTGCTTTTAAAAAGTGCCGAAATTAAATGCACTTTTTTCCCAAATTTTGTTTTTGTCCCAAATCCCATATTAACCCAAAGCGGGTTAATAACAAAAATTAAAAACTGTATTTTCATAATTATTTATCAAATTACTTAATTTGAAACCTAAATGCAAATTTTTAAGGGCTAAAATTGGTTGATTTATGTGTATTTTGTGAAAAGGTAGAAATAAAAAAAATTATGCGTTCTTATTTGTTTTTTTTAAACACGTCACTACCGCACAATTTTAATTGGTCCCTTCATGTCTGCATTCTAATTTTCAGCGTCAGCCAGATATAATTCAACCATAGTTGCGTCATGCGTTTTTTGCACGTGATATTTTCTCAAAGAACGAGAGATTACTTTACCACTCTTCTATTATCACCCTGATAGAATTTATTTTTAGTTATTTAATTTTAAAAATACTTGGATTGGAGTTTATTATCTCTTCGCTTAAGAAGTACACCATTGGCCCCGAGCTGCAGAACCAAACTGACTATACCAAATAAGACAAGTTGCATATTTCCCTTAGTATATTGACAAAAAACTAAAAAAAATGATGAGTAATTCTAATATTTGTGGTGTTTGACGCAAAAAAACAACTATTTTTGACGATTTTAATGATTAATTTGGAATTGGGTAAATTTTTTTAACTAAACAGAAGCTAAAGTATTTTAGACTGAAATTAAGAGAGTAACCAAATACGTAATTAAGGAGCCAGAAAAAAAATAAAAAAGTTGTCAGTAGTGATGTAACCAATAATTATTAAGCCGCGTCAGGTGTTTTCTCTGCCGTGGTATTTTCTCAGAGAACGAGTGGTTACTTTACCACCCCGCTATTTTTACCCTGATAGAATTCATCTTTGGTTAATGTTCCTTTTGAACGTTCCATTTTAATCTACCCTATCTGTATTTGTAGGACTAATTTATTGTTTCAAATTAGTTTTGAAGAAACTAAAGTTTACAAAAAATGACATAACAAACAATGTCATAACTTTTCAATTGTTCATGAAATTTGTAGTGAAATAGGGCGGAGCTCCGCAGCTGCATAAGTTGCTCCGGAGCTTCTAAAAGCTTAGAGTTCTGAAGAACATTACTAATTATATTCCAATGGTCTAAACCTGTTCCCATGATTGTTTTTCCATTGAAAACATTTGTGTTGGTTAAACGGTGAAACCGTGGGTTAAACGGTGAAACCTTTGTGCACTTGAAATGTTTGCTCCACAGGGATGGTATCTTCTAATGACTATAGCGGTATATAAACTTCACCATAGGTTACTCTACGTGTCAACTATTTTATTTTGCTTGATTAAACAAACAAACTGAAGTGGTTAAGGCGATCATATTTAAATGCTGAAATATCTTGGTGGTATGAAGGTGTTATCGTGCTAACCCAGGAAGAGGCAATCATGAAAACATGTTAAATTAGGAATGATATTTCCTTCGATAATGTTCTCTCACAATAAAAACAGAGGCCTCACGTCAGGGTTTTAAGGATCCTCAAAATGTCATATAGTATTCGTAATCACGTCATATATGTTTTGTTATGTGGGAATAGTTGTGGGATCCCTTGTTTTAGCAATTAGCGATTGGGAAATATTAATCTCCAATCAAAGAGAGATCTCCATTTTTTCCAAAGCGCTAATTGGTTAAAAGTGATTCTATAATGTCAAAACTCTGTTTATGACATTATAGAAACAATTTTAACACTTCTATTTAAATGGGAGGGTTTAAAGCACAGCCCAGCCCAACATCCAAAAGTGTGCAATTTTTGGCTTTTGGCAGCTAAATTTATTTTTTAATAATTATGAGATAGTGTTGTTAAAAAACAGACCATTTAAGGAAGTGGGGGTTTTTCACTTTTTTTTTAATACCAAAATTAAATACAGTTAAACTACAAACCACAAAAAATTACCTAAATTTAGAAATAACCATAGTTAATCTTATCATTCTAAGTAAGAAAATTCGTTTAATTAATGTACAGAAACCTTTAAATATCAATACTGAGAATTATTTCCTACTGTTAGGTTATATTTTTTTAAAATTTTACTTAAATAATCGCACAAATATCTATACTAGCAGGTGACATAAACTTAACAGGTATAAAGTGGGATTCTGACATATGGCTTATAGCGAGTCCCAAAATAAAACATAATATTTCACCACCTTTATGAAATTAAACCTTTCTCAAATTGTTATTAAACCTACTCGCAGTAAAAATTATTTGGATTTAGTATTAACTAACAAACCTGATATTTTTAATAAAACCTTGCACTTGTAATCTTGCATCAAATTTTGGAAATTTAGATCGTGCTGTAATTTGTTGCGAAATTAATTTATGTTTGTATAAGAAGAATCCCCCTCATATGTTAACTTTTTAGTAACTGATTATCACAGTATAGCTTTCTTTTTATTTATTGTGACTTTCACTGTGATTGTGACTTTTAATAATTAAATAAAGTTCAAGAATACTGTAATAAATTTATTACAATATTTACAATATTTAATATTTATTGCAATATTACATAGAGTATACTTTTGCACATGCCATGAATAAACAAATATGAAATAAATACAAAGAAAAAATGTTGTTATCCTGAATACTTATATAAACTCCAAAACAAAAAACACAACTGTGGAGATCAAGACATAATGACATTTAAAAAAAGGATTAAAAAAATAAAAAAACAAAAAAATGCTAAAAATTTAATTCCGAAAAAGAGTAACAACGACTTAGATTCAACTATATTGGTCAATTTTACAAATTTCTTAAGAAAAGAATTAAAGCTAAAAATAATATTCCCCCCACTAATGAAACTGTTGCTACTGAAGGTGTTCAAAAATTAGAAATCTTTGGAGAATATTTAAGCTCCGTTTGAATAAATATGACAAGAATCTCTTTTATTTTGAACTTCAAAATTTTACAAACTTGAAAACATAAATTTTACAGTTGAGAAACTTAAATTTATAAGAAAATTAAATTTTACAATTAAATTTACAACAAACTGTCACGTACTCCTGATGGGGTACCTGTACAATTTTGTAAAACTGCAGAATCGCTTAAATATTTTTTTAAAAATCATTCTGTACTGGTGACCTACCACATGACTGAAAAACTGCTCTCACTGTTCCAGTTTATAAAAACGGCTCCAAATTTGAGAAATAAAATTGCTGTCTAATTTTACTTACTTTTTACTGTTGTAAAATCATGGAACATGTGGTATAGAATTTTTTTGTAAACATGTTGTTTCAGATTTAGCATGGTTTTAAAGATAAAAACTCAACAATTACTTAACCGCTTGTTTGTTGTACCGATTGGACTCCTGTTGTTAATGATAAAAAATCTGTTGATGTAGTATACTTGGATTTCGCCAAAACCCGTAATTTAGTGTCACATTAAAAGCTTTTGTATAAATTAAATAAATAAAGAATTCCTCAAAAACTCTTAATATGAATTGAGGCTTTTCAACTAAAAAGTAAATAAAAAAAGTAATAAATGATACTATTTCTGATTCTTACCCAGTTAGCAGCTCTGTAACAAAAACTATTGAAAGGCTTTCTCTGCTCTGGTCGGTTCTTCTCTCGTCTCTTTAATTATTTGCCGAACTTAATTCAAAAACCGACCCAAAATTCACTTCAAACTCGTGAAAACTTTGAAATTAAGTAAATTTACATTATTTTTTTAAACTTTATTGCTTGTTTCTGTAAATTCATTTGCTCTAAATCTTGTAACAACAACAAAATTTTGAAATAATTTAATCCTTTGATTTTCTAACAATATCTGTAAACAAAGTGTTGGGGTTCACCTTGCTACAATACTCTTGTGCAAAGATTCCAGTTATGGCCTTGTGCACTCTTCGCGAGACGTTCATAAATAACGTCACTGAATCCCTGAAATGTGACTTTTGCAACAGCAGATTTTTTCATCCATCACGCTCAGGTCTAACTGCCGATAAACTTAGTCATTTGAAAGTGGCGATACCATGCGGGATATGCAAGCAACTTTTAAAAATAGAAGCGGAATTACATCCATGTCTGAAAGGCTTAACTTTGTTTTGAAAAAATTTGAAATTGTTGAAACAACTAAAGACAAAGCTTTTCCAATTGAAGATGTCACTGATAAAGGAAAAAATAATTCCAATTCTACTGGTTTCACCCTAGTAATAAGAAAGAAAGCTAAGAACACTCAAAAACCCAAAGAAAAGAGAACTGCTAAATTTGTCACTTCGCATGTGTTGGAGTCCCAGCGCCAACAAGAGAATACAAAATTAATAGTCGTAAGAGGTCTTCCAGAAACTGTGACGATAACAACTCTTGCCTTGAGTTCTTGAATGCTATATGTTTGCCCGAGATGCCTCCTCCAGCAATATTCAAGGTTTTTTAGCTTAGAGATCCAAAAGCGGACCAATCGTCTTCTCGATTGCTAAAAATTCGATTTGATCGCTCAGCACACCGGAATGCTACCCTAGCTAACGCAAAACGCCTTTTGTCTTGACAAAAATTCGCTCGTGTGTACCTACACCCTTTATACATGTACTGCGAACGCCACTGCATTTATAAGCTCTACGTTTACAAAGCCGAAGTTTGTGAATTTGATAACATAAGAGAATCTGAATTTATAAATAGTGTAAATATATAAAACAATTTTATAATTTTGCTAAATCAAAATTAAAAACAAAATTCCCTGTCTTAAAGCTTGATGATGGAACGGTTATAACTGGCGATTACCAAAAATGCAATATTGTGAACAAAGAATTTTGCGAAAAATTTGTCACCAATAATGCAATAACTCCTTATATGCCTTTATTAGTAAATGAAAATACCGGTTTAAAAAACGCTGTTGAATTTCCTTTATCTAGAATCATAAAAAAATGCTCAAAACCACCTTATGGAATAGCTCTTCATTGTTTTATAGTAAATTTAAAAAAGTTTCATTAAGCTGCAAAAAACCTACAGGCCCATAAGTTGAGCGTGCATAAGTTGCAAAGTTTGTGAGTCAATTATAGCCGATACCATCTTACGTTATATTTATGAATGACAATAAGCTTATATCTAAGCATCAGTTTGGTTTTTTGTCTAAACGTTTGGCCAGGCTTCAGTTGTTAACTACATTAAATGACTGGACGAAAGCCCTAGGAGATAAAAAAACAAATCGATGCAATATATATGGATGTGGATATAAAAAGACAGAGCATAGTATATAAATAAGTGCCTGCTTTTTATGTTCCGTCTAGAAAGTTTACTTTCAAAAAATTGAACAACATGTGGCTATATAACTTCAAAAAATTTCTTTATATGGACTATCGTAAAGCTTTCGATAGCATTCCACACAGTAAACTTATTTACAAACTTTCTCGTTATGGCATCATATACAAACTTCTTGACTGGATTTTCTAATTTTTACAATGATCGAACGCAACGTGTTATAATTAACGATTGTATTTCCGAAAATCTTCCTGTAAAAAGCGGAGTCCCTCAAAGGAGTTCTTTAGCGCCTTTTCTATTTCTTTTATATATAAATGATTTGCAAAACTATGTGGGAGAGAGCAGCCTCTTCTAAAATGTTTGCCAACGACATAGATGTGTATTACGCTTTTAAAACCCGAGGAAAGTAGACTTATCTTTGAAAACGCCTTTAGACGCTTTTGTGACTGGTCCTCTAAATGGCAACTCTAAGTTGCTTTTGGAAAATTCCAAGTTTTGTACGTGGGTCATAATAATCCTAAGCAGGATTACTATATAAAAAACCTTTTTAAAAATACTTATTATTATTTATAAAAAAATTATTTATCAAAAATAAGAAACTCTTAAATGAAAATTTAAAAAAAAAATAAAATTGATTAATTCTACTGTGGCTATTTTGAAAAAAAACTATATATTTTAAATTTTAAAAATTTTCTGCTCCTGTGCGCTGTTTATAAATGTTAGGATCATTTGATTCTTTGTAAATATAAGCACCTTGCACTGGAACTCGGTTTATACATGAAGTATGCAATATACACAAGCGTCACCATAATGGATAATTACCGTATCTCCTACTTATCTTTTGTAGTATGCAGATCAACCGATCAAAATTTCGCGCCCTTTTGATCGGTTGATCTGCATACTACGAAGGATAAGTAGGAGATACGGTAATTATCAATTATGGTGACACTTATGTATATTGCATACTTCATGTATAAACCGAGTTCCAGTGCAAGGTGCCTATATACAAAGAAATAAAATCTTATGTTAGAGCATAGGGGTTTATGCAATTAATATTTATGCAAATTTTTAGTTTTTTATAGGTTTTTTCAAAACTCTATTGCATTTCCATTTCTTTGTATATTTCTACAATAAAGAAATGAACATTTACAAAGAAAGGGCATGTTCCTAACTTTTTTGAAACAGCGCCCTGTATGACAAAAAATATATTTTATATAATAGATGATGCGGGGCTTAGAGTTAAAAAGCTTAACTAAATTCTGAATTTGTTCTTGATAATGTGTTTTTATAATTCTTAAGAGAAGCATTATATTTCCAGTTCTTTAAGTTAAAATAGAATAAATTACCAAAAGGTAAACTTTACCCAATTACGTTTAATTTTTGCTCAGACTAATTAATTCTGTTAAAACACCAACAAATCCACTACCGTTAAACAAAAAACCACTCCTTTTTTGCCAAAAAATAAGATTTTTTACACAAAAATCAGTAAAACGTTTATAACAATAATTAAGACAACACCTTTAAAACGTCTATCCCATTTTATCAGAAAAAAAAACATTTACACTTCAAAAAGAATATTTTTAAATAAATTTGTTTCATATCTATAAAATTTTATCCAAAATTAATATAATTTTAAAAGCTAATTTGATAATATTTCAAAAAAGCAAAATCTCTCTTTTTTTGGTCTACCATATCTCAGTCAGACAAAACTGATTCTAAGTAAAAGATTTTCATGGTTCACGGAAATTTGGCCTTTACTTTTCGTTTTTGAACAACTTGTTTTTTTTTGATTTTAAATTGAATTAAATTGAAAAACTTCTTTTTGAAATGCAGCAATCGTAAATAAAGTGAAATAAATTACAGAAGTTAAACAAAACACAATAAAGTCAACAGTATAACATTTTTTACACGTACATTTAAAAAATAATGGCGAGAAACGCAGAGCCTTGGAACTTTTACATGTTTCTATTTGATTTGGTAAAATGATTAAAACTTAAATTTCTAACATTCTTTTTAAAAATGTGGTATGAAAAAGAATTTACGATTTCTTGTGGAAGTGAATTCCAATATTTAGCAGCTCATATAATAAAGAAATTAAAAATAACTCCTGTTTAGCAATGGCAATTTTATATTTGAAATATGATCATGACGACCTCTATAAGCACTCCATTCAAAAAATTTTAAACGACAAATCATTTACCTGGTTTATGAGTGAATAACACATAAATAAATCAAACTTAATTTGCCGTTTATCTAAATACTTATGTTTTAAAAAGACAGACGTTCAATATAGTTAGTGCTTTGGTCAAGACCACATTCGGCAAAAAAACAAAGAGTAAAGTGTCTTTGCACTTTTTCAAATACATCTATGTATTTTTTAAAAAATAAGGAAACCAAACTGGAGTACTCCAGCAACGGCCTAACATATGCAATGTAAGCAATAAGTAAAGCACTAAAAATGTGAACAACACAAGCTGCCATACTGTGGAACAATCAATAAGTTTATTTAAAACGTTCTGTAATATTTGATTATCCTTTAATTTTTCTCTAATTTAATGGAGTTTTTTTGTCATCTGCGAACGTTTTGCAGGTAAAAAACTTCTTTGTGGGACTCAAATAATTTGTAAATATGAATATAAGAAGAAAAAGCATAGTGTTTTAATTAACTGCAAAGGGTTTTTAATAGTGATGTGCCCCAAAGCTCCGAACTATGGAGCTCCGGAACGGAGCTCCGCTTTTAGGAACTCCGGAGCAACCTCTGGAGCTTCAGAGCTCCGCCCTATTTGTTTACTAAATTGAATAATTAAAGGGTAATGCCATAGATTATTTTTTCAAAAATTTTTTGTATATAAAATTTTTTTCTAAACTTATTTAAAACGTTAGAAATAGTCTTAAAAATGCGAATAACGTAACCTTAAATGTAGTTTAAGATTAAATAATATTAAAATCGTTCATTTAAGGGCGGAGCTCCGGAGCTCCCTCCGCTTTGGCTCTGGAGCATTATATTTGAGGGTAGGAACATCACTACTTTTTACATGAATTTTATAACTGATTATTTTTTGTAACTGATTGTCAAAGTATATTGCTTTATTTTTTTATTTTGACTTTCACTATGATTGTGACTCTTGACAATTAAATAAAGTTCAAGAATACTGGAATAAATTTATTACAATAATTACAACATATATTATTTATTGTAATATTACAGAGAGTATACTTTTGAACATGCCATCAAAAAACGAATATGAAATAAATATATATAAAACGAAATGAAACGAATATAAAAAAATACAAAGAAAAAATGTTGTCATCCTGAATACTTATATAAACTTCAAAACAAAAAGACACAACTTTGAAGATCTAGACATAATAACATAAATTTTAAGGAATGATTTTAAAAAAATTAAAAAAAACACAAAAAATGGTAAAAAAATTTAATTCTTTTTTGTAATAAATTTTTTTTGTTTCTCGCTAAAAAATAGCTTTTTATTCTTAAATTACATGAAAATGTGAAAAAAAAATGTTTTAATAAACCAAGTGGATTATTTTCTAGGGTAGCAATTTTGAAATAAACTATGTATTTTACACTTGAAAACTTTATGCTCCTGTATAGCAAAAAATATATTTTATATAAGCGATGATGCAGGGCTTAGAGTTAAAAAGCTTCCATAAATTCTGGATTTGTTCTTGATAATGTATTTTTTTAATTCTTCAGAAGCATTACATTTCTAGCCCATTAAGCAAAAACTAGCATAAATTATCAAAAGGTAAACTTTTCCCAATTACGTTAAAATTTTGCTCACACTATTTACCTATGTTAAAACACCATCAAATCCACTATCGATAAACAAAAAAACCATAAATTTTTGCCGAAAAAATAAGACTTTTTAAACAAAAACCAGTTTAAACTTTAAAAATTTTATAACAATAACTAATATAACACCTGTAAAACTTGTCTCCTATTTTATCAGAAAAAAACTTTTACACCATAGAAAGAATATTTTTCAATAAATTTGTTTCATATCTATAAAATTTTATCCAAAATTAATATAATTTTTCGAAATAATTTGATAATATTTCAAAAAAGCAAAATCTCTCTTTTTTGGGGTCCACCATATCTCAGTCGGACAAAACTGATTCTAAGTAAAAAAATCTTTTTGGTTCACGGAAATTTTGACCTTTACTTTTCGTTTTTAAAAACATCTTGTTTTTTTTGAATTTGAATTGAATTTTTGAGACGAAGCAACCGTAAATAAAGTGAAATAAATTACACAAGTTAAACAAAACACAATAAAGTCAACAGTATAGCATTTTAAAAAATAATGGCAAGAAACGCAGACACTTACGGAATTTTTACACGTTTCTATTGAATTTGGTAAAACAATAAACTTAAATTTCTAACATTCTTTTTAAAAATGGGTATGAAGACGTATTTACAATTTTTTGTGGAAGTGAATTCCAATATTTAGCAGCTCTTATACTAAAGAAATAAAAATTAACTCCTGTTTAGCAATAGCAATTTATAATTTTAAATTATGATCATGACGACCTCTATAAGCACTCCATTTAAAAAATTGGTAAACGACAAACCATTTAACTGGTTTATTCTAGCAAAAGACGAAACAAAGTTTCGAAAAAAAGCCTTATATTAAATGGAATAGTATAAAGCTACATAAGTCTAAAAACTAAATGCCAGAAAAGACTGAAACAAGTCTCTTTAAAACCTGTAAATTAATAACAGATTTTGTGAAATTTTTAGAAAAACAAAACCGAATAAAAACAATACGTGTAAAAGCTTTAGTTTGCGTTTTTTAACTAATAATAAAACTTAATTCACATAAATTTCTCTCAAAGTGAATTAAATTTTACATGAGTTAACCAGCTGTAAATACCATAGTATTAGTTAAGTTACACGTCGTCAAAACGATACAAAAAAAGTATAACGCAAGCGTCACAGTAACCATGAAAAATTTCTGTCAAAATAAGTTATCGCATTGCGCATTAAATTTTGTAATTTATCATTATTTTCGTATAAAGCAAAACATACCGCCATATTAACAGCTTTTTAAAATCAAATATCAAGTTCTAAGTCCGAAAAACATTGAAAAATTCAGATTTAATATAAGGCGACTTTTAATTTAACAAATACATTGACAGCTAATTTGTTTTATGTAATAAATAGAAACATTAAAGAAAAAGTCGCCTTATATTAAATCTGAATTTTTCAATGTTTTTCGGACTTAGAACTTGATATTTGATTTTAAAAAGCTGTTAATATGGCGGTATGTTTTGCTTTATACGAAAATCATGATAAATTACAAAATTTAATGCGCAATGCGATAACTTATTTTGACAGAAATTTTTCATGGTTACTGTGACGCTTGCGTTATACTTTTTTTGTATCGTTTTGACGACGTGTAACTTAACTAATACTATGGTATTTACAGCTGGTTAACTCATGTAAAATTTAATTCACTTTGAGAGAAATTTATGTGAATTAAGTTTTATTATTAGTTAAAAAACGCAAACTAAAGCTTTTACACGTATTGTTTTTATTCGGTTTTGTTTTTCTAAAAATTTCACAAAATCTGTTATTAATTTACAGGTTTTAAAGAGACTTGTTTCAGTCTTTTCTGGCATTTAGTTTTTAGACTTATGTAGCTTTATACTATTCCATTTAATATAAGGCTTTTTTTTCGAAACTTTGTTTCGTCTTTTGCTAGAATTTCCGCCTTTTAATGCATTGAATTCAATGTCATTTATTAAAGATATAAAACATTAAAAAATTTACTCATTTTAAAAAAACGTCATGGTCTTCTCATGATATGAATACAATTATTTTCATATCCAAAACTTCAATGTAATTTTAAGCAGCATACTATACAAAAATTAAGTCTGGGTAACTCCGTAAAATTGTATGGAACCTGAAAGAACCATATAAAATAGTGTGTTTTTTTTCTGTTTAAATTTTTTTAGTTAGACCTGATTTAATTACTTTTTTGGAAATTAGCTTTATTTGGAGTTTTGTTTTGTGCTTGATTTTTCTAGATTGATGGTTTATTTTTAAACAACAAAACCACACCATTGTAAATGGTTTTTCCAGGTTCCATGCAATTTTACGAGGTTACCCAGACTAGTCTTTTCTCGCATTAAATTTTTAAAGTGATTGTAGCTTCATAGTAATCCATATAAAAAAGAGTTTTTTCTGTTTCGATTTTGATAAATTTCCGTCTATTGAAACATTGTACCCCGCAGCGCTCACACGTCACCCAAGATTTATTTCATTTTATTTTTTAAAATATTTTTATTGTTGCCATATGGCTGCTAATTAGTGGTAAGAATATTTTTTCGCTCTTTCCGTTGAAAATTAATAATTTTTATAAAAAGGTAAGGAATCATAATTTAAACCAAAAAAATAACCACAAGAGAATGTGTATTACTGAATGAAGTTACTTAATATGTAATTCAGTAAGGAAAAAAAGTGTCACACAAGTACCCCAGTACCTAATGCGTAACTTAGAAAAAAACTGGTCGTTTTTCACATGAACAGAGGTTTAACTACGGGCAATAGAGCATATTCGAGAATGAAATTCAGGGGCGGGGGCAATTTAGCATCTACGTGCAAAAAATCAGCTCCAAATATTCACCACAGGAAAAATTTTTGGGGGACCCAAAAAAAAAAAAAAAAAAACAAAAAAAAGTTAAGCAAATTAAGCTTTTTAGTATGAAATTCAGGTATGTTTAGCAAAAGTTTTTAGGTTTTTAATATCAGAAAAATATGGGTAATATTTTAGTTATGTAAAATGTTTAGATTTTTAATTGGCTAAAAAACTATTAAAGGTTTTGTTGATTTCGATGACGCCATCCACAACGGTTAACCGCGCAGTGACTTAACCCATTTAATATAAGGGAAAGAGCGCTCCGCGCTCTTCCCTGATGACTGAATTGCACATTGATAAATCAAACTTAATTTGTTGTTCTTCTATAAACAAATGTTTTAAAAAAGACAGACGTTTAATATAGTTAGTGCTTCGTTTGTGTTTTAATTATAGCTTTGCTAGTGTTTTAATTACTGCAAAGGCTTTTTACTAATGATGTGCCCCGAAGCTCAGAGCTCTGGAGCTCCGGAGCGGAGCTTTGCTTTAAAGGCTGGTTCATATATATGTAAAAACGTCCTTTGGATTTTGTCCAAAGGACGTTTTTACATACGTTTATATGCTGTATTTGTTCTTTGGACTTTGCCCAAAGCACGTTTTTACATAAGTATGAAGCAAAAAAAGACAGACGTTTAATATAGTTAGTGATTCGTTTGTGTTTTAATTATAGCGTTGCTAGTGTTTTAATTACTGCAAAGGTTTTTTACTAATGATGTGCCCCGAAGCTCAGAGCTCTGGAGCTCTAGAGCGAAGCTCTGCTTTAAAGGCTGGTTCATACTTACGTAAAAACGTCCTTTGGACAGAGTCCAAGGGACATTTTTACATACGTTTATACGCTGTATTTGTAATTTGGACTTTGTTCAAAGGACGTTTATACAGAAGTATGAACCAGCCTTAAAAGGCTCCGGAGCAACTCCTGGAGCTCTAGAGCTCTTAAACGCCGGAGCTTCGCCCTATTTGTTCACTAAATTAATGAATAATTAAAGAGTGATGCCATAGATTATTTTGTCAAAGTTTTTTTGCAAATTAAATTTTTTTCAAAACTTATGTAAAACAATATAAATAGTTTAAAAAATGCAAATAAAGCAACTTTAAATGAAGTTTAAATAATCTTAAAATCGTTCATTTAAGAGGCGAAGCTCCGGAGCTCCCATTGCTTAGAGTGGCCGGGGCTCTGAGGCGTTATATTGTAGGGTAGGAACATCATTATGTTTTACATTAGTTTTTATGACTGATTATTTTTAGTTACTGATTATCAAAGTAAATAGCTTCATTTTTCATTGTGACTTTCACTATGATTGTGACTTTTATTACTTAAATATAGTTCAAGAATACTGGAATAAATTTATTACAATAATTACAACATTGATTATTTATTACAATATTACAGAGATTATTTTGGTTTTAATTCTAGTATAGTATAATATAAAACCCCACAATAATTCTAGTATAGTAGTATAGTATAGTATAATTCTAGTATAGTATAGTATAACATGTTTGGTTTTAATTCTAGTATAGTATAATATAAAACCCCACAATAATTCTAGTATAGTAGTATAGTATAGTAGAAGTATAGTATAGTATAGTATAGTATAGTATAGTATAGTATAGTATAGTATAGTATAGTATAGTATAGTATAGTATAGTATAGTATAGTATAGTATAGTATAGTATAGTATAGTATAGTATAGTATAGTATAGTATAGTATAGTATAGTATAGTATAGTATAGTATAGTATAGTATAGTATAGTATAGTATTGTATTGTATAGTATAGTATAGTATAGTATAGTATAGTATAGTATAGTATAGTATAGTATAGTATAGTATAGTATAGTATAGTATAGTATAGTATAGTATAGCTTAGATCATTTAAATAAACGAGTTTTCAAAAATTGTGTTTTTGTAAAAATTAGGCAGGTAACCAGTAAAACAGCCCCTATCTTTCTGAAAGTGCTCTACCATATTTAAATCACCAGTTAACACGACAGGACAGCTTATACTTTTGAAAAAATAGTCAGAAATGTCAGAATAATTAACAATGCTATTGGGCGGTTGATAATATCATAGTATTCTGAAAATTTAAAGTAAGGGATGTATTGTTTCAAACTGCAAAACTCATAAAAAGTTAATAAAATTTCAAAATCACATATACAGTTCAAAATCCAAATATTCATTTACTTTTGTTTAGATATCTTGATCCATCTATGGCTAGCATAGGTGAGCAGGGGGGGGGGGGTGGGGGGTTGAGGGGCTATACCCCCTCCCAAAAATCCCGATTATAGCCGACACCCCTCCTAAAATTTGGGGGTACCTCGGACACCCCCCCCCCCTAAAATTTGGGGGGTCCCAGTACTAAAAACGCTAAAAATGGGGTATTTAAGGTATATCCCAAAAATTTTTTTTTGGGACACCCCCTCCCAAATTTTGGGGGTCGGGTATACTCGCCAAAATCCGGGAGGCTGCCCACCTATAATGGCTAGTGTTTTTCAGTTTTGGCAGTTTTAACGTTAGGTTTAAAATTTTCCAGTATTCTAGTCTCAACAAAAACACGGCAAAAAAACTTATTCTTAAGCTATTTCACGCTAATCAGACAATGAATTATTTTATAGGACAGTGATTTTTTTAGGAACAAAACGTTTTTTATACTCGTGTTTTGAGACGGCTAATTTTTGGAATTACTGAGTAAAATTTTGCTAAAGCTCCCACAGTAGCTGTTTTTTTTTTAAAATTAATTATGAAACAATTATAATTATTATTTGTAAATAACTAATTAGAGACTATTTAACAAAAATCCATACTTTTGGTCAATTCATAAAATTTGAGATGTTATGCTAAAAAATTTTAAAAAAACTTTAAAAGCCGAACAATAAAAATAATCCTTTTAATCGTGCTTAATTGGTGGGAATGATATTGCTGCCAGCACAGTTTCTTAGATAGATACTTGACGTAAATGGAATTTATACAGCGAGTTAGCTCTTTAAATATAACTTAATGTTTTTGGCTAGGAGTTTGAAATTTTTGTGAAATTTTTAATAAAAAGTTTAAATATTTTATTGTGTAACCTAATAAGTCTTTTCTTGCCTTCAAGGTAAAAAAAATTTCTGGTGTTTGTTTTTTATAAAAATAATCGCTAACATTTTGGCAGAGAGCGCGTGGCAGCTTAGGTTCTCAAAATAAATATAAAATATAGCTATTAAAAAGTCACCATTTTGCCGTTATTCAATCGCGTTTCAATTTTTATTCAAATTTTATTAATTCTGTAGTATGCAAATCTAAAGTAGTTGCGCCGCTCGCCGCGCGTGCCAAATTTAATCATTTCAAGTAGTCAAATTTCTCCGCACGGTGTGTGGGCTCAGCGGGTCTCTTATTATTGTTGGCGCGCTTAACTCTGAAATACAGTTGTATTTACCGCTTGGGGATTGGGACCCCTTCTTCAGTCGGCAGACCCAGCCTAGGTAGTTTTATTTATTTAATACCTTATTTTTAACGTTCAATTCCCCACCTGAGATGGCGACAATCTGCAGTTGGTCACGGCCAACTTAGGTGGGAATTGTAATTGAGGAAAAATAACTCAGTGGCTGACTGGGTTGTTTTTTGTGAGATAGGGCAAAATTCTGTTGAGCCGGAATCTCTCAGCATCGACATGGTGACAAGGTAACTTACCTGGAGCAGGTATTCTTTAGTTTTTTTTTTAGAAAATTGAACGTAACCTAATTTAAGGTTAGGAGGTAGGAGTTAGGAGTTATAGTTACCCTTTGGTAGTGGTCATCAACACCCTACCCTGTCAAACTTAACCATGTTAATTTCAAACCGTTTTTAAATAACTAGCAAATTTCTTTTAAAAAAGTTCACCTTTTTACAACTGCTAAAACTAAGTCCTCTACTACTAGTCACTTTTAAAATTCAACTGTTAATTTTCGTTTATCTCTACCGTGCATTTTTGTGTTTTTTTTTGTTTTCAACCCTTTTTTCATTATATGTTTGCTGTTTTCTATTAAGACTGACGATCCTCAGTCTTTGCAAAAATGGGTACAAATAGGAACATTGGACAGTTGTTTTTGCTTTTCTGTTGTTGACGGAGGTGCTAACGATTGGAAGTTAGTTTACGCTACAAAACATTAACACGTCCAGCACGAGAAAAGATATTTGTTATTTATCGAGGAATTTTCCAGTGAATCCCCTTCAAAAATTTAACCACCAATATAAAAAACAATTCCTTCAAAGAAGGCTTTGGGTAGCGGTAGTTAGCTGGAAAGCTTATAAGCTAATTATGGAACATTAAAAATACAGGTGTGAAATTTGAGGGTGGAATTGAAGGCTGATGGTTTCAGTCTTCTCTAAAAAATGCTGCAAAAATGAGTAAAAACTTGGATTTTTATAGATTCCAATTGAAGGTGTAATCACGAGAGTTGATAAGTTACTGAGGTGAAATCTAGGTGCAACGGGTTAAAAATTTAGAGATGATTAGTGGACTTAACTTCACAACTAAGCACCACAAAAAGTTCCAACCAAGGTCTCAACCTCAAAAATGAAGCGATAACTGAGAACTAAAAGACAATTTATGTTCTCCACTCTCAGAACTATTCTTTCAATCAAACATCAAAAATTCAAGTGAATTTTTACTAATTTTGTAAGGCAGAGGGATTGGATAGGGAGACCACCATAAGAATTTGTGTTGTATAGGATGTTTTATATTTAAGATAATGTCGGGTCTGACCGCGTTAAAATCAAGTGTTTTGGACAGCATGTGTAATGATTTGTGTAAGAATGAATGATTTGTTTACAACCATTTACACAAGAGAGTTTATTAGATTTTTACGCTAGGATAACTGACCGCATTGCGGCGAACATGTTAGTTAAAATTTATACTAAGCGCTAGTAAATTATTGAAAGAACTTTTAAGGCTTAATTTTGAAAAGACAAGTTTTTGTACTTGGGTTAGTTTTTACCCATTACACTAACAAAAGAAAACACAAAAATGCACGGTAGAGATAAACGAAAATTAACAGTTGAATTTTAAAAATGACTAGTAGTAGAGGACTTAGTTTTAGCAGTTGTAAAAAGGTGAACTTTTTTAAAAGAAATTTGCTAGTTATTTAAAAACGGTTTGAAATTAACATGGTTAAGTTTGACAGGGTAGGGTGTTGATGACCACTACCAAAGGGTAACTATAACTCCTAACTCCTACCTCCTAACCTTAAATTAGGTTACGTTCAATTTTCTAAAAAAAAAACTAAAGAATACCTGCTCCAGGTAAGTTACCTTGTCACCATGTCAATTTCTAAGAGATTCCGGCTCAACAGAATTTTGCCCTATCTCACAAAAAAACAACCCAGTCAGCCACTGAGTTATTTTTCCTCAATTGCAATTCCCACCTAAGTTGGCCGTGACCAACTCCAGATTGTCGCCATCTCAGGTGGGGAATTGAACGTTAAAAATAAGGTATTAAATAAATAAAACTACCTAGGCTGGGTCTGCCGACTGAAGAAGGGGTCCCGATCCCAAGCGGTAAATACAATCTATATTTCAGAGTTAAGCGCGCCAACAATAATAAGAGACCCGCTAGAGCCCACACATTAAATAAATTTTAATAAAATTATGTAGTTGTTTTTGATAGAACAAATTAAAGCAAAAAGCAAATAACAAGCAAACTCAATTGGAAATTTTCATTTTACTTTGCAAAAAACAGTTTAAATATACCCTAAACATGTAGAATTACTTGACATTGCTTACTTGATTATTCTGAAAAATCTGTATATCTATTTTGAAATCTGATTTTTTAATCCTAGACTAATAATCATAGTAAAAAAGAAGAAGAAAAAGAAGAACATAAATTACAAATCTCTGTTGTCTCGCTTCCACAGCCACAGATCTTTTATCTTGGTTTTCATCTGGTAAAGTTTAGCACAATATCATTTTCATCTGTGACATTTTTTATTTTTTACTAATTTTGTGCGGTCAGTTCCCATGAGTTCGGATAGCAATGATCCACCAGAAGAAAAATCAAAATTTTATAAGGAACCGCCGAAACAACTTGTTATAAGGTAAGTATAGCAATTAAAACAAAATATAATTATTGCAAAGGGTTAAAATACATTAATGCATCTTAAAATGCATCAAACCATTTAGCAGTAAAAATATTAGCAACAGTGGAACCATGCAAACTAAAAAGTTTTGTACGATACAAAATTTATGTGCAATTAAAAGGTAAAATTATTTCTTGAAAAGTAAACAATTCAATATTATTAACTCAACTAATTTCATTGCAAACTCTATAAAATTCATTTTTTTATCTTGATTTTTTTGGAAATTTGTATATTGTCTTTGTACTTTTTTGTACTAATTTATTTCCAGTTACAAGAATACCATTTAAATCTAAATTTTATACATACAGATATCAAATGCGGGACTCATGACGTTTTAATCATAACTAGAGAGAGAACATAAATTAAATAGGAAACTTATTCACCATCCATCTTCTTCTTCTCATTCTTCTTCTTTATTGATATTGTCCCATAATCAAATCTCTAAATACGCCCAGATAAATTTGCGGCAATTATTTAACATATTGCTAAAATTCAGATGAAATTAAATTTTTTTTCTTATTTTTATTATTTTATTAATTGAAGATAATAGAAATTTATATAACTGTGTATTAAAGAATTTAACTTTAAAGTTTAATTTTAAAATTCAACGTTATTTGTATCCTCAATTATTAGACTAAACCAAGACGAATGGAAATCTGTGCAACCACCACCATCCGCATTTTCACACGCTAAACTGAAACGCTCTTCTCGAGCTGCAAATAGAATATCTGCGAAAAAGGGATGGACCAGAATCCTAATTGACAAAAACTTGACAAAAATCATCCCGTCTTGTGTTTTTGTCGCGGTAATAAGTCGTTTCAAACTTCGGAATATTGACAAATTTGGACATAATACCAAGTCACCCTATTTTAGAGCTATCGTAAAATGCAAGCGCTGTAAAGTGCAATATGCATTAACTTTGTCAAAAAAACCTAAGGTATTAACACATTTTAATTATTCACTTACAATTGCTGAGCTATGATTTACATATTTTATTTATTCACTTATAATCGGTATTGAAATTTGTCTGTTTGCATCTCCGGAGCTCCAGTTTTAATTTTTATTTTAAATAAACCGCGTAATAATTAAAACAAATGTTTTTAAAATATTGTTAAACTATAAAACGTGACTTAAGAGTACCAGAACTATTGAAGTAAAAGACAGAACTTTAGAATTTAAAAATGAACTGGGTTAAACTCCAAAATCTCAAAAAAATAATTTACATATGTGAAAGTTGGATAAATTATATGTCGATTTTTAATTTATGGGAAGGAATTTTTCTCCACTAAAAACGACCTGGGCTGGTACTCACCAACATTTTCCGCCGGATTTTTAAAAACCTAAAAAAGAAAATTTGATAAATCTCAAATAAATCGAAAAACAATGTATTTTGTTAAATGAAAATATGAGAAATAATAGAAAGAAAAAAGTTCTATATAAAATGCGCAAAAAATTCAATGTATTTCTATTCAATGGTTTAAAATGAGAAGATCTTCTTAATTCCACTGTATTTGGGTGCAAAAATAACCGACCATCAATCACCAAATTTAGGTACACAACACAACTTTGTTATAAACGCTTGACCAAATTTCACTCGTTTATGAAATACGTTAAGAAATAAAAATGAAAATGTGTTATTTATATTATCAAGAATAGAAATTTTAATTCTACGCTTTAAAAAGCGATCAAAGTATTATTTAAATTTGGTATTTGTTTATATTTGCACCAAAAATACACTTGTTATTTTAAACCATCGAATAAATGGGATTTCTTACGCAATTAATATAGAACTTTTTTCGCTTTGTTAGTTTTTATATTTTTACTTGACTAAATACACATTGTTTTTCAATTTATTTAAGATTTACCGAATTTTATTTTTTAGGTTTTTGAAAACCTGGTCGGCAAATGTTGGTGGATACCAGCGCTATCTTCAGATTATGATGAGTTAACAAGCACCAAACAAATGATATCCAGTTATTTAGTATTATTGTTTTCATTCAGCTTACAAATATCAATGTTTTATTTAGTGAATAACCGCACAAGCCAACTTTAGTTTTACACACTTCACAGTTTTTAACAGTTTAACTTAATATAATTTAAGTTTTATAGACTATATTTAAATCGATTTGTTTAGAAATCAATTTTTCTGAAGAATTATGTTTTTCCTTTATTTTTAGTTATAGAGTTTAGCTGAAACATTGTAATTTTTGTTAAGGATACTGAAATATTCGTGGATATCAATCTTATACGTTCCAATTTTGATTCAAAAAACTTTTGTAAGCCTGATAAAAAATGGGTGAAGAGTGGTTTGATTTCTCGACGGCCGCTTATGGGAGAAAAACGAAAAGAATTTGGTAACAAAATGAAAACTTTGCAAATGAAACCTGTTCAATTTGCCAGGCATTTAGCTTTAACGGATGCTGTAGCATCCATTAAACCAAACGGATCCTGTAGCATCCATTCAACCAAACGGATCCTGTAGCATCCATTCAACCAAACGGATCCTGTAGCATCCATTCAACCAAACGGATCCTGTAGCATCCATTCAACCAAACGGATCCTGTAGCATCCATTCAACCAAACGGATGCTGTAGCATCCATTCAACTGAACGGATGCTGTAGCATCCGTTCAACCAAACGGATGCTGTAGCATTCATTCAACCAAATGGATGCTGTAGCATACATTCAACCGAACGGATGCTGTAGCATCCATTCAACCAAACGGATGCTGTAGCATCCATTCAACAAAATGGATGCTGTAGCATCCATTCAACCAAACGGATGCTGTAGATTAAAGTAGATTAATTATATTTCTAAATTCATATAAATATGATTAATCTAACTGATTCTGTGCTCATAATGTTAGCAAACTGATTTCATTCTTAATTATTCGTTTAAGGTGCTTGGTAAAAATCTTTGCAAAACATTGTCAAATTTTTCGCTGACAATATAAGATTTTCACAGACCATTTAGTTTTTTTGCTTTTTCATGATTACTTTATTCATTAATTTTATTTATCAAAATATACATCTTGTTTGTGCTAAATTTGAATTATAATAAATAGATTGAAAAAAATAATTTTAAAAAACTGATACAATAAATAAATAAACCAACAAATTTAAAGGTAAATGTAGAATGAATGCATAAATGTTAGCATCCATTCAACCACATTAAATATTGTAGCATCCATTGACCCAAATAAATGATTTAGCATCCATTCAACCTAAACGGTGCGAGCGACACCGGGCAACGTCACCGCTTTGCTTTACATGGGGCGGGGGGCCGTCCTCTCTCGCCCTTCTCCACCCCCTCCTCTCTCCCTCCCTCCCCCCCACAGCTCTCTCATCCGCTTGGGATCTGACTATTAATGGCAGTTTCTACCCAAATTATAAAATTTTATTTTATTTTTGGTTTTTTTTTTGGCTTAGGAAAAAAATAAGGTTTTTACTCTTCAGTTCAAAAAGCAAATTAAATGCAAATTTACCATAATAAAGTTTTGCTTGATTTTTAGGGCGCCGTCAAGTTGGCACACACTTGGCACACACTTCGGAAATATTGCTATTTTTTAACTTTTAAGTTGAAATTAAGTTATAAAAAGTAGAATTGTATATTATTTAACTTATTTTTAGAAGATTTATTGAAAATAATCTTTAAAAACTATACAAAATCATGAGTTTTTATGAATAATAAGGTGTGTGCTGGCTGTGTGCTAAGTGTGTGCTGGCGGAAACCTTGAAATTATTGCTAAATTATAGACTTTAACACAAGGAAAATGCACAAAAACATAAAATTAGATGTTATTCTACTAATTATTATAACAGTTTATTTAAATAAATTTAAAAAAAGCTTTAAAATAGATGTATTAAACTCATCGCTGTTCCCACTGTGAGCTAAGTGTGTGCTGGCGGTGTTTGGTGTTTATTCGTACGTAACACCGGTACGGCGAAAAAACAGCACGCTATAAAAGTACCGTAATTTTGTTCAAAAGATGCGCAAGTATTAGACTAACGTATTCCAATTTACCTTTCGTGTTGCAAAAAAGCAACACACGCTAAATTTTCGGTATTTTTATCGAAATTATAAAGTAAATAATTTTTAAATTTGAATAAAAATTATTTAAAGCTTAAATGCAATGCAAACAATTAGTCAAAAAGGGGGAATTCATTTGGACGCATACATCAAAACAGTCAAAAAATTGTGACGCATACATAAAAAACGTAAATATATGTAATTCAAATGAACGAAAAAAATTCGAACTTTGACGCATACATCAAAACAAAATAAAATAAAACAAAAAATGTAACATAATACTTTACATTATCTAAATCACACGTGAAAAATAGATAGCATTATAATTTTACAATTAACATCTAAAATTAATATCGAATTTTAATAAATTTATAAATATGGTTAATTTTAGAAAGAATAACGCAAAATACAGAAAATTTCCCATCATGGCCCACACTTGGAATGAAACTAAAACTCGGATGGAAACAGAATTTTTCGACATACGAATGCAGAAATGGTAAATTTAAATTAGTGATGTTTCCCTGAACTCCGGAGTTCCGCTTCTAGGAGCTCCGAAGCAACCCCCGGAGCTCAAGAGCTCCGCTCTATTTTTGTACTAACTTCATAAATAAGCTTCAAAAATTTATAAATTTTTAAAATAACTTCATAATTTTTCAAAACTTATTTAAAACGCGAAAAATAGTCCTAAAAACGTAAATTAAAGTAATTTTAAATGTATTTAAAACTTAAACAAGCTTAAAATCGGTTATTTAACAAGCGGAGCTCCGGAGCTCCGAAGCTCCCTCCGCTTTAAATGGCCGAAGCTCTAGAGCATGATATTGGAGGGTAAAGAATGAGTCCATAACGAAAAGAAACTTCTCATTCTCACGCGAGCGTGACTCCCTAACGCCAGCGGGCAATTTCGGAGGTGGGTTAGCCAAGAAAGGTCATTTCTCCTTTTACACACACCTGGGGTAGCGTGTAATTATGTGGGAAACTTGCACACACCTGTGGCAGGGTGTATTTGGTAACTTGGTAACATAGTCTGTTCATTCAGCTGAGTGCTTTAATAACCCTTTATGACCCTCGCGCATTTTTTTAATATTTAATATTTTTCGCTTGATTTTGATATAAAAGATGAAATAAAACTTTTGATTTAATAAGTCTTGTTAATTTCGACGTATTTTATTATTTTTAATTAATTAATTGATGCCTTGTCATAACCGCCGAAAATTGATAATGCGTGTTTATATTTTGATTTAAATAAAATATCGCTTTAAATGCGGCAATAATATAATTTGGATTGCCTTCAAAATATTTTTAAATTATGGTTTTTTCAAAAATAAACAAAAGTTCGAACCCATTTTTAATTTTCATAGGACTTCCATCTGCATTTTTCAAAGCTATAAATAACCAAAACTCCCGTAGTATGATATTTTTACTTAAAATATTTTTAAAATTTTTATTGAGTGGTCACAATAAACTAACCCTTACCTCATTGTCAAAAAAAGTTTGAATTTGTCGCGTGATTTTTAGTTGCAATATAGTGTGTCGTGTTTAGTTTTAAAGTTTAAATTTTTTAAGTTTATTTATTTTGCATAAAGCAGAATACGCAAAGCTGATGTTACTCAGCACTAATTGCGCAAAAAAATACTACATATAACAATATTAACAAACAATATTATCACAATGCAATGTGTCTCAGCTGGGACTCGATCCAGGGACCTTCAGTTTTGATACACCAAGATTTCTATTTTTAATTGTATTTTAGAAACAAAAGTCTACATAAATTAAAAAAAATAAACACGAAAAAAATAATAATTGATGTTAAAACAAGAAGTCAATTTTTTTATAACTTGAGAATGTAGCCAGTGGCCTATGTTCTATTGACGTGGCCTTTTCTCACTCTTGCTTCTGTTCCGTTTCTTCTGTTCGTTTTTTTTTGGTTATTAGTTTTTTATTTAAAATAATTAAATATAATCGGTATTCGACATATTAATACTTTTTTTTATTTTAAGATATTCAGAAAAACTACAAATATAGCTTAACGCAACCTAGGTAAAGGTAACACAATTTTTTTAACCATTAATAAAGGGCGCAAACCGCCTATATATACCACCAGGTGAGAACTTTGTAAAGCACCGACATGTCAAGGTCAAACTCCCAAGTGTTTATTGGCAATGAGCTAATACGTCTTAATAACATCAAAAAAAGAACGAAACAAAGTCGCCGACACAAATAGCTAGATGCATAGTTTAAATAGAACAGTAAATTTAAACTAAAATATAACACATGGAGTGAAGTAAGTATTTAAAGGTGAAGTATTTGTCAATGTACGCCTGTTATGATAGAATGATAATGATCCTAACATTGGTATATCGGATGTTCCCCACATCGATGTTCGGTTCGGTCACTTTTTATCTTTATAAAATCCTGTGGCAAGTAACATCTTTGATGAGTGCCGATTATTTGTCCCAGTCAAACTCTTTAATGTTTACAGGCAATAAAGTAAAGTGTCATACCAACATCAAAAAGAGAACCGACCAGGGTCGCCAACACAATAAGCTAGATGCATATGTTTGGATCTTCGGCCATTTAAAGCGGAGAAGCTTTGTAGCTCCAGAGCTCCGCCCGTTAAATAACCGATTTTAAGCTTGTTTAAGTTTTAAATACATTTAATTTTAATTTTAAATTACTTTATCTGCGTTTTTAAGACTATTTTTTGCGTTTTAAATAAGTTTTGACAAATTTGTAAAGTTATTTAAAAAGTTCTGAATTTATGAAGCTTATTTATGAAATTAGTACAAAAATAGAGCGGAGCTCCTGAGCTCCGGGGGTTGCTCCGGAGCTCCTAGAAGCGGAGCTCCGCCCAGGAGTTCAGGGAAACATCACTAATTTAAATTTACCATTTCTGCATTCGTATGTCAAAAAATTCTGTTTCCATCCGAGTTTTAGTTTCATTCCAAGTGTGGGCCAAGATGGGAAATTTTCTGTATTTTGCGTTATTCTTTCTAAAATTAACCATATTTATAAATTTATTAAAATTCGATATTAATTTTAGATGTTAATTGTAAAATTATAATGCTATCTATTTTTCACGTGTGATTTAGATAATGTAAAGTATTATGTTACATTTTTTGTTTAATTTTATTTTGTTTTGATGTATGCGTCAAAGTTCGAATTTTTTTTGTTCATTTGAATTACATATATTTACGTTTTTTATGTATGCGTCACAATTTTTTGACTGTTTTGATGTATGCGTCCAAATGAATTCCCCCTTTTTGACTAATTGTTTGCATTGCATTTAAGCTTTAAATAATTTTTATTCAAATTTAAAAATTATTTACTTTATAATTTCGATAAAAATACCGAAAATTTAGCGTGTGTTGTTTTTTTGCAACACGAAAGGTAAATTGGAATACGTTAGTCTAATACTTGCGCATCTTTTGAACAAAATTACGGTACTTTTATAGCGTGCTGTTTTTTCGCCGTACGGGTGTTACGTACGAATAAACACCAAACACCGCCAGCACACACTTAGCTCACAGTGGGAACAGCGATGAGTTTAATACATCTATTTTAAAGCTTTTTTAAGATTTATTTAAATAAACTGTTAATAATTAGTAGGATAACATCTAATTCCATGTTTTTGTGCATTTTCCTTGTGTTAAAGTCTATAATTTAGCAATAATTTCAAGGTTTCGGCCAGCACACACTTAGCACACAGCCAGCACACACCTTATTATTCATAAAAACTCATGATTTTGTATAGTTTATAAAGATTATTTTTAATAAATCCTCTAAAAATAAGTTAAATAACATACAATTCTACTTTTTATAGCTTACTTTCAACTTAAAAGTTAAAAAATAGCAATATTTTCGAAGTGTGTGCCAAGTGTGTGCCAAGTGTGTGCCAAGTGTGTGCTAAGTGTGTGCCAAGTGTGTGCCAACTTGACGCCCCCACAAAAAAGTAACTTTTTATAACACTAGTATACTACTGTGATATGTATTAGGCCGTTTTGATTCTTTTTTATTTTTATTTTTTGTGTAATTTTAAATATCCAAAGAAATAGAAATTCTCTCTTGAGGTATGAGCTTTAAACTTCAAAGCAAAACTTTGGATTTTTGAGACCGGACCAAAAAGTCAACCTACAGCAGAGCGAAAACTGGATTTTTACCTTCTTTGTCTTTGTTTGAACCAACTGCACTTTTTGCGCAACAAATATTAATTCCACCCAGCTGCGCATAACCTTAGCCAATTATTTTCATATTTAAATAAAGTTATTTTTGCAAATAATTAAAAATATTTCACCTGTTTATTTCATGCATATTACGAAATCGTTTTTACTCCCACGGTTTTTAGCTATAGGCAAATCAAATCTGATCTCAATGACTTTCAGTATTAATTTGTTTGTGAGTCATTAAAAATATTTCAAATGTTCATTTCATGCATACTAAGAAATTGTTTTACTTCTTCGGTTCTTAACTATTGGCAAACCGAAATCTGACCTCAATAATATTCAGTATTAAATTGACTATTACAACAACAAAAAAATTAAAATTTTTAGTTGCAACAATTTAATATTACAAATTAAATAAATACCTAAACAAATTCCGTGAGTGTTTTGACGTTAGTATTTTATCACAAACTGTCCTACGCTGTGAAACTTTGGGGTTTCACCGCTCACCGCCAAGAATGCATATGCATTCTTGTCACCCCTGCGCGAAAGAAAACCGGTTTTATACCCGGGGGAGCAGTTCAGACAGAAAATAAAAACTTTAGGGGATTTAGTGGTGACGTCGAAAATTAGTATGCAGACAAAGGACACCAATTAAAATTCTGAGGAAATGACGTTTTAAAAAAACAAAAAAACGCAGAATTTTTTTTTAATTATACCTTTCCACAAAATATACAAAAAAATTAACCAAATTTAGGTCTAAATTTAAATTCCAATTTGAGAATTTTCATAAATATTGTTGAAGTACAGATTTTGATCATTATTATTAAACCGCTTTTAATAAATAATTCTAAGAGTCTTGTTGTTAAATAGTCAATTCTAATTGCAATTATCGACGTCATTTAGATTTTATTTGCCTGTAATCCGCTTGTGTCCTTACCCATACAAAATTACAAGGTCAGCCAAATGTAAATTAACTATAACAATCATTTAAACCCAAGACCACAAATTATATAGCGCAAGCAAACAAGCATATTAAAATTTATTTTTGATTATTCGTTAACTTAACAAATTAATTTAAGATCAAACAAAACGTATGAAAATTAGGTTAAAAAACAAAATTAAAGTAAAACTGTGATTTTATGAGTATAGAATAATTTTTAAGCAGTTTATAATGCATATTTTTAAAAAGATTCGTCTTTTTTGAGCGCCCTATACATAGAAATTTGACAATGCATTGATAATTTTTATGTAATGAGTTCTTGCAAAAATAATCAATAATAACGTATATTAAGAATTGTCTATAACTAGAATTTAAACGTTATAAAAGGTGCATGCTTTAGACTCAATTGATACAAATAGGTTTTTAAAAAAAACTGAAATATTTTCCCGGGGACAAAAAGAAACGCAAGGAAATTTAATACTCTAAAACTATTAAAAATCTAAAAAAAAATAGCCTTTTTAAATTTTTCAAAAAATCCAGGGTATCAAAACATTTTCTAAAAAATGTTCCTTTAAAAATGTTTATATGTATTAATGTTTTAATGTTTAAACATAAATGTATTTGACATTCATGGAAATAAATTTATTTAGGCTAAGGCTCAATCTGTTATTGATAGCAATGATCAAAAAAAAATTTTAATATAAATTAAATTCAAAAACAAAAATTTCCCTTTTTACACAATAGTATCATTTGAATTAAATGAAAAAGCGAAAAACCGAAATTTTTTCTCAATTTTTTGTTCAGATTATCATTGTAAGGCCGGTTTTGGGTCGGCATTTGAAAAGGCAAATTTTTACCTGCCTCCTAACCTGCCTCTATCAAAATTTTGGGTGCCTCTTATTTCCCTTTAACCTGCCTCTTACTACTGTTGTAAAAAGTTACTTTAGTTTTACTTAAACTAATAAAAGCAATGGATTTTGAATTCTTTTACTTTTATCGAACTTTTATATTTCACTTACTTTTACTTTTACTGTTACTTGGATTATTTCCTACAAATACTTAAATCAATTTAAGTAAAATTGTTTAAGTACTTTGAATGAGTAGATTCTCATGGGCATGTTCTACAATAAGTGGCTGAAAAAATATTTTAAGCCGCCAACACGCTAAAGACCATTTATTAAGACCAAAAAACTCATTAAAATGAAAATTTATACATAAATTTAGTAACACACTTTGAACGAAGCTCTGGAGCTCCGAAAACTGCTGTTTGCTCTGTTTCAGAATTACCTTTTAGTTACTCTTACTTTTACATAAAAAATAAGTCTTTCACTTTACTTAATTAAAATTTTGACTGTTACTTTTATTTTTACTTAACTTAAATTAAAAAATCATAAATTGCATTTATTCTTACTTTACATAAATTAACGTTTTTCCAATTACTTTTACTTGAAATTATTGAAAATCTTTACTTTTTACAATACTACCTCCTACCTGCTTCCATTTAAAGTTACTTACCTCACCCTGTCTCCTACATACCTTCGACGCAGTTTTAGCTTCTTTGTACCTGCTTTTTAACATGCTTTAACATAGGAGGCAACACGTCCTGCCTACTACCTGCCTTCGAGGCAGTTTTGACTGCTTCCATTGTGCTTCATTTTTGCCTCCAAGACATTTTTTTGCTGCTACTACCTGTTTTTTTTTTGGTTTTTTTGCAACACACAATCAGTGCAAATTTCTTTAAACACGACAATATTTTGCACTAAGATTTCAGTTTTTATTGCACATTGTTTAAAAAAACTTTGCACGTGAATTTGGTGCTTATGTTGTAAAAGAGCGGGAGAATCTGCCTACTTATATGCAGTTCTGAAGTGTAGGCAGCCATATTGAATTTATTTCTTTACTATGTTACATGGTGAAATTATTTTGTTTCCAAATTTTTCAAGCTGGTCGGGTCTGGGTATTGTTTGGATATCTCAATAATAGAAGTAATAAATTATAAAAGTTTCTAATTTATGAAAGTTAATTAAAATATCATAAAATTCTATTTTTAAGTTATATATTTCGAATTTTATCCTAATTTATTGGAGAAAATTGAAATAATTCTAAGATTTTTTAACTTTGTTTTAAAATTATGTCCAAGCCAAAACAAATGCGTATTTTAATATTTTGATTGAATGTTAAACAAAACACTTAATTTATAAAACTTTGATAAATTTATTTTACCTGTTAGCTTTCTCGTTTTAAGCAGCTAAATTAGCAGACCGAAAGGTTTGTTTTTGACCGACCATTTCGTTAAGTTAAAAATTATCAGCAGAACTGAAGTAAAAAACAAGATAAATTATCTAACAGTTAGGTTTTTAGAAAAAAAAACGGGTGCATGTGGGCTGAAACCACTAAACAATACAGAAACTAGACAAAAAAATAAAAACTTTCTCGATTGATGACAGACTTTGTAAAATTAATATACACAGTTTAAAAAAGTGTAGAAACGCAAATGATTTTGGTTGATGCTTTAAAATTCTAAACAAAAAAGTTAATCTTAAGCATTATTACTTTTTTAATGCTTAGTGAATTAGAAAAAAAGGTGTAATAACGCATTTAAACGTAGAAAACTTGTTAATTCTTTAATAAATGCTTTCTGTGAAAAAAGTTGACAAAATAATCTAGTTGTTTTGTAGTATTAATATATAAAACTAATTTTATATTTATAAACATTGTGTGACACATGGTATCCCTTCCAGGAAAACTCAAAGTGCAAGCGTTAATAAAAGGCGATTATCTTTTTAATTTCATTGTCCGGTCTATGGTGTAATGGATAGCACGCCAGAGTCGACTTTAGAGGTTAGGGTTCAATTTCTGTATTGGTCAAATTTTTCAATAAATTTGGCTGTCTAAATTTTTCAGTGCCTGGTTATTTTCGCTTCTACTTTGGGTCGTCACATATTTGGTGGCCGATACATACCTCCAGGTATGTATACCAGTGTACCCCCCATTCTAGGGAACATAGACGGGCTTGTTGGGGCTGGTGGAGGTGTGCGGATTGAATCGAAGAGGCTGAGTGCAGCTCTTCTCTTTGTGGGAAGGTGTGACACATAGTATCCCTTCCGTGAAAACTCAAAGTGCAAGCGTTAATAAAAGGCGATTATCTTTCTAATTTCATTGTCCGGCCTATGGTGTAATGGATAGCACGCCAGAGTCGACTATGGAAGTTACAGGTTCAATTTCTGTATCAGTCAAATTTTTCAATAAATTTGGCTGTCTCAATTTTTCAGCGCCTGATTATTTTCGCTTCTACTTTGGGTCGTCAGAAACGCTATGTTTGTACATAACACTTTTATAAAACTCTTCTTTGTTTTTCTTTTTTTTATATTGCCAACTTAACATTTCTTAACTTATGTTTTTGCCTGTCAGTGTATGGTATTTTTTATTTAGCGTTTATTTTTTATTAAAAGAATAGTTATTTCCCTTTTTATTTGACTTTATTAACCTCGTGCTAACCGTTTGTTATTTTTTTGTCGATTAACATTTTTTATGCTAAGTATTTTTTTGTGTTTTCTATTGTTTGTATTTTTTCTTTATATACATGTAAAAAAGAACAGTAAGTGGTTTAACATATTATTATGCGAATTACTTCGTGAATAAACTTTCATTCATTTACTGATTCAGTACAGAGACAATAACCAGTAATAAGGTGCAGCGTTAAATTATTTTTACACCCATTATTACTGTTTAAAAAGCTTCTGGACTCTTAAACTGTTTAAAAATCATAGTTTTTCAGCGTGTTACTTTAGTGGAGCCTTTTTTTTAAAATACACCTTTTTTAAAGCGCTATTTTACATCAAATAACCTTTGAATTTATCTGAAACTATCGAGGAAATTGCAAATTCAATAAGAAAATGCAGTATGGTTTTTTTTGTTGCTAAGCAAAAGCATTTTTTTTTGTTTTGTTAAAAAACCTTTTAATTCAAAACAGAATCCGCAAACTCTAATTAAGTGATCATAACAATTAAATTAGTAAAAAGGGTTTGTTATTAATTATGAAATTGTTAAGTATTTAACCTGTATTATTAATGTGTAAAGTAGTCGGATTAAAACAACAGTTTACCAGATTCTAAGTTCGTATTATAAACGTACAGTTAGGAAACGCATATGCCTGCTTACTCATAGACACAAGTATAAAAACATGTTATTCATAATTCAGTGATAGCGTAGCTTACAACAGTTATTGCTGGTTATCAACCAAAATATCGCCTAAGCATTTTAAGCCTGCAAACCCAAAGCGGTGTGTAAACTCCTAACTAGTCTAATACACCACATCCCTCCCCCGTAAAATTACCACTTATCCAGGAGAGTAACGATCTGGTGGTTTTCTGGTCCTAGTTGGGTAACGACGACCCATAGCCTGAACATCAGGTTCAGCTCTAGGACATGCAGCGGCCTGAGCGGCTGCCTGCTGCTGATTTCTTCGATCAGCAGGACCATTATTTTCAGTTGGAATATCTGCTGGTTTTCTACCATTTTCAGGGGGTTGTTGACCTGGCAAAATGTCTGGTACAGAAGGATTGGTGAATGAAAAGTCATAGTCTTCTGCATTGAATCTTTTTTTTATTTGATCTGCATGGCCACGTATTATGCGATTTCCATTGATTCTGACGCGATAACTCAGTGGTCCACTTACAGCAACAACTGAACCTTTTTGCCATTTGTCCAAACCTCTGTGGTCAATTATCCAAACATAGTCTCCAACCTGGAATTCACGTGGTTTTGCTTTTCTGTCAGCATAAAGCTTTTGTTTTTCCTGTTGATTTTCCATTTTGGATTGCAAATTAGGTCTCAGTAAATCCCATTTTGTTTTTGGCGTTCTCTTCAATAGAAGTTCCGCTGGAGATATTCCAGTCACTGATTGAGGTGTGACTCGATAAGTCAAAAAAAAGTTTGCCAATTGGTGTTCCCAATCCATTCCTCCTTCCCTCTGAAGCTTTTGGAAAGCCTGTTTGAAAGTTTGGACGAATCTTTCTGCTTCACCATTTGATTTTGGGTGATAAGGTGTACACAAAATTCTTGTAATACCATTCCTTTCACACCAAGTTTTAAATTCGGCACTGGCAAACTGAGGACCATTGTCACTGACTAACTGGTCAGGAATGCCATGGGTCGCAATCACAGATCTGAGAGCAGCGATAGTGCGTCCAGATGTAGGCTTGTTGACAGGAATAACTTCAGGCCATTTTGAATGAGCATCAACTGCAATTAACCACATTTTTCCGAAGAATGGGCCAGCATAGTCAATGTGTAGACATTGCCACTCTTTTGCAGGGTAGTCCCAAACGTGCAGTGGAGCTTGTCTTTCCTTTTTAGCAAAACTTTGGCAGATATCGCAGGATTTTGCCAGTTTTTCAATGTCTGAATCCATATGTGGCCACCACACATGGGACCTGGCCAGGCTTTTCATACGCACAATTCCTGCATGAGTTTCATGAAGCAATGACAGAATTTTGGATCGCAGTGATTTGGGAATGATTACACGAGCTCCCCATAATAAAATTCCATCCATGAATGATAATTCTGCTCTGTTCACATAATATGGTCGCAAATCAGAGTCTTTGCGAACTTCTTGACACCACCCAGTTTTGACCTGATAAAGAACTTGACTTAGAATTTTGTCAGTTCTGGTAGCTCGCTGGAGGTGTTTTGCAGAAACAGGAAGTTCACTTATCAAATTTCCATTGATACATTTGACAGCTTCCCCACTTGGATCATCAAACTCAGGATCAGACTGAAGAGGAAGGCGAGACAGCGAGTCAGCATTTTTATGGTCTTCAGATCGCTTATAGCAGATGTCATATCTGTATTGCATTAAAACCACTGCCCAACGCTGCAATCTTTGAGCAACTACACCATTCAACTCTTTCTTTGAACCGAAGATATACTCCAATGGTTTGTGATCTGTAATCAGTGTAAATTTTCTACCCCACAGATACTGTCGGAACTTTTTTACACCATAAATAATGCCGAGGCCTTCTTTTTCGATTTGGCTGTAGTTTTTCTCAGCTTGATTTAGCTTCTTTGAAGCACAGGCGATAAATTTTTCAGTTCCATCTGGGTAGATATGAGACAATACAGCACCAATTCCCACAGAACTAGCATCACAGGCCAATGCTAAAGGTAGCTTAGGATCATAATGAGCCAGACAGTCCATAGAAACCAAGGCATTCTTGACTTCATTGAAAGCTGTACTCTCAGTTTTTGACCATTTCCAACTGGTGTCTTTCTTCAGAAGATCACTCAGTGGAGCCGCTTTATCAGCTAGTGATGGCACAAACTTTGCAAAATAGTTCACCAAACCCAGGAAAGAACGAAGATCAGTCACACTGGTTGGGTGTTGAATTCTTACAATGGCTTCCACCTTTTTCATGGAAGGTTTGAGTCCATCTTTGCTGATTATATGGCCCAAATATTCAATGCTGTCGTTCATAAAACTACATTTTTCTTGGCGAATGCGAAAACCATATTCTTCCAAGCGCTGAAGCATTTTTTGGAGATTCGCAAGGTGTTCCTGATCATCCTTGCCAGTGATGACAATATCATCAAGGTAAACAGCCACTCCTTTTAAACCTTGAAGTACTTGTTCCATTATTTTCTGAAAAATGGCTGGTGCAGAACTCACTCCGAAAGGAAGCCGTTTGTACTTGTACAGTCCTATAATGTTTATAATTAGATATTTCTGCGATTCATCATCCAGGCCAATTTGAGGATAAGCTTCAGACAAGTCAAGCTTAGTGAATTTCTTTCCACCACTCAATGAGACGAAGATCTCTTCGGGTCGAGGCAAAGGATACTTGTCAACTTTCAGCACAGGGTTGATGGTCACTTTGTAGTCTCCACAGGTTCTAATGGCGCCTGATGGTTTGAGAATAGGCACAAGCGGAGCAGCCCATTCAGCTGTGTCAACTTTCTCCAAAACACCAGCTCGTTCCAAACGATCTAAGTCTTCAGATACTTTCTGCTTCATAGCAAATGGTAGTGGACGTGCTTTGAAGAATTTTGGTGTAGCACCTTCTTTCACATACAGCTTGGCTTTAATTTTGTTGCAAAAACCCATCTCTTCATAGAACAGTTTGGAAAACGGTTTCAGTACAGAATCCAAAGTAAGGTGAGAAGTTACCTTATGGATTTGTTTCCAATCCAGGTTAAATACTCGAAGCCACTGACGTCCAAACAGATTCTGCCCATGGGGAACCACAATGGCAGTCAATTTGTTGGACTGACCATTGATTTCAGCATCTACTTGGATCTCTCCCAGTACTCGAAGACTGTGGCCAGTATATGATGTCAGTTTAGCTTTGGAACACTGGAGTAAGGGTTTTCCAATTTTTCTCCAGGTATTTTTGTCAATAATAGTGGCACCAGCTCCAGTATCAAGTTCCATTTTCACTTTCTTTCCATTGAGAGCAGGAGTAACCCAGATCTGCTCAACAGTGTTTTGAAAAATAGAGTCAACTTGAGACAGTTCATTTTCAGCACCATTTTTCTGCACTGAATCAGTTGGAAACTGGTTCATTTCAGCACCATTGTCGAGCACTGAATCAATCTTCAGCTGGTTAAACTCAGCACTGTTTTCGCACAAAGAGTCAATCTGATACTGTTTAATCTCAGCACTACAGTTCTGCCGGACAGAATTAGCCTTTTTCTTAGCAAAGTTTTTAGACTTACCAGAAGTTGGTACTTTGCAGAATCTGGGATTGTGTCCAGTCTTTCCACAATTGTCACATTTTCTAATCTTGAAGTAATTTTCTGGCTTGTGATTGTCCTTTCCACAGTGGTGACAAGCAGGAAATGAACCCCGTTTGTTGAATTTTCTGCCTTGCAATTTATTAATGTCCTCTGCAAAGTCAGAATTGGGATTCCGCATAGCCTTAGAGTTTTTATCAGCAGCCTCCCCAGCTTCAGCCAAAGCTAAGGTTTGCTCCAGAGTCTTCTCCTCAGCCAAAAGTTTTTTCTGCATAACCTCGTTTTTAATGCCAAAAACGAGTTGGTCTCTGATGTGGAACTTAATTTTAAATTCTCCCCATCCA
>JASAMX010022486.1:0-5000 GCA_030248175.1 Microlaimidae sp. YZB2_3
GTATGTTCTTGGTTCAGTTCATATTGCTGATCTGTATATTTAAAAAAAAATCATGACAGTTATAAAGGAATGACATTTCAGGATTGTAAAAACCCTCAAACTTTCAAATAGTATTTGTGATCACGTCATATATGTTTTGCTCTGTAATAATGGCTGTGGGAGGAGCTAATAAGAATCACTTTTAGCCAATTAGTGCTTGGGAAAAATGAATCTCCAAGGAATAAAAGATCCCCTTTTTATAAGCACTAATTGAGTAAAAGTGTTGCTTTAACGTTATAACTTTGTAAAGAAGATTAACACTGAACAGTTTCCGTTTATATAGAATAGTCATGGATGTTGTAGCATCCATTCAACCAAATGGATGTAGCATCCATTCAACCAAACGGATGTTGTAGCATCCATTCAACCAAACGGATGTTGGAAATCAATTTTCGCCAAGCGATAATTGGCTAAAAAGCTCCTCCCGCAACCACACTAGTCATATATATATATATATATATATATATATATATATATATATATATGTATATATATATTTAGCCAATTATCGCTTGGCGAAAATTGATCTTCAATGAATGAGAGATCTCCATTTTTTTCTAAGCGCTAATTGTTTAAGAGTGATTCTATAACGCCAAATCTCGGTGAAGATAGTTAACCTTAAACAGGGCTATTGTGGATAAATAGACAAATATTATATATTAATTTTAATAAGAATAAAAATCTTTAAATGTGTTATAAAACAACAAAAATAATATTATTAAAGACAAATAAAGGTTATCTGGCAAACAGAGTTGCTGTATTGGATTTATTGGACTATTTATGATTATTTAACAACAGAACCGTTTAAAATCTTCAGCAAAAACGGTCTAATTTTAAAATTAGCTATCATTTTTTAACAATTATTTATCAAATTACTAATTTAAAAAGAAAAAGGCTAAATTTGACTAATTTTTTGCTTTTTTTTTAAAAAAAGCGGAAATTTAAAAATTTGAATTTTAATTGGTCCGCTCGTCTCTCATACAAACTTATGAGTTCAGCCATATATAATATATTCATAGTGTAAATTTTAGAAACTTTAAAAAATTTAAATAGTTTTTATACAAAATTCACTTTTTAAAAACCATGTTTTAATGGTTTTGCTATGAAAAATTATTGGGTGGTACTTCTAACGAATAATTTTTGTTAGTGATAACTGTTATGATTGTTTTATGGGGTTTTCGACTAAAATAAACACCTTTAGATTTTTAAGTTTTGATAAAATTACAAAATTATTGCTCACGTCAGGATTTTAAGAACCCTAGAATGTCATATAGCATTCATGATCACGTCATATATCTTGTGGGAATGGTTGTGGGAGGAGCTGTTTTAGCCAATTAGCGCTTGGGATCATTTTGATTGAGATCAATGATTAAGATGATTGAGATCATTTTTTCCTAATCGTTAATTGTCTAAAAGTGATTCTACTCTACTCTCTAAATTTACTTTACTAAAAGTGTTGCTTTAACGTTATAACTTTGTAAAGAAGATTAACACTGAACAGTTTCCGTTTATATAGAATAGTCATATAGAATAGTCATATCGGATGTTGTAGCATCCATTCAACCAAATGGATGTAGCATCCATTCAACCAAACGGATGTTGTAGCATCCATTCAACCAAACGGATGTTGGAAATCAATTTTCGCCAAGCGATAATTGGCTAAAAAGCTCCTCCCGCAACCACACTAGTCATATATATATATATATATATATATATATATATATATATATATATATATATATATATATATATATATATATATATATATATATATATTTAGCCAAACTGTTGGTGGTGATGGGTTCTAATCTAAGGCTCCACACCTCATAGAGGATCTTAGGGATAAGATGTGAGTTTAACAACCTTTTTAAAGATAATATTAACTAAAATAATGTTATGAACAATGAAAAACAACATAAAAAACTAAGATAAACTAAATAATGTAATAAATAGTATACAAAGATGAAGTAATTAAAGGTAAAAAGTAATTATTAATTATAGATTATTAATGAATAATTCAACATATTTCTTAACCTTCTTGTGATGACTTTTTCCACCAATACAAAACTTTTAATAATTTTCGTATCATTTGCAATGAGTTAAAAAAATAAATTTAAGTATATTACATTTTGAATAGTTAATTGCTTCAGTAATTTGATTTAAAAAATTAGTAAAAAATAACAAAAAAACTCTAGTCTAAATTAGTCGAGTTTCTTTATGTTATGCTTTTTGTAAAACCTGGTTAAATATGAATTTCTTGTAATTTTTAAATATATTTTAGCTAGGTTTCAGCTAGTGTTACGATAGTTAGCTAAAAATCAAAGTTGGTAGTTAACATCTTTTAAAACTATAAGTAGGTATTAAAGTAGTTAAAGAAAATCACAAGTAGGTAGTAAGTAGGTAGTTAACTACATAAATTTTTTAACTAGCTACATATTTATTTAGTAATTAGTTAAGTAGGTAGTTAAGTAGTTAATTCTTGAACCAAATATATACTTTTATTAAAGTCTTAGTAGAACTAAAATTTAAATTCTTAATTGAAAAAAATTTTGTCACACCTTTAATAATTAATTTTTCCATATTTTATTGGTTTTTTGGCAGTAATTTATGTTAACCTTGGTTATAAAACGCCTAGACAAAGAATACAATATAGTTAAAAATCAGAAAGTTTCAAAGAAAAATATTTTATAGTTGAGTTAACTTATGTTTTGCTGACGTATTTTGCAAGCTTATATAAAAGAGTTTTGTATTTTTCACCTCGTTTACTGTATAACGGGGCTGATGGGTTCGCAGATATGTCTACACTTCCCGCCAAATTATTAGCTTTTTGCTTTTTTACTAGAGCATTTTTTCCAAATACTTGCGAAAACTTTATTTACTTTATTTTTTTGGTTGAATTTTAAAGTTTTTTCAGATGACATAGGTATCATATTGACCCAAAGACACAAAAGGCAAGGTTTATGAATTAAACGGTTAAAATAATTCCACACAACACACAACATTTTTTTGGTTTTAAAAACTCACTTGGGGTGGATTACAAAGAAAAAATGTATTGGGATTGGCTGTTTTATGTATATAATCTTGTTGGACGATGAAAGCGGGAATGGAAGCTTAGTATTCATTTTAAAACCAAACTATGATTGCTTTCAAATTATTTTCTTAACTAAAACATTTTTGAAACCATACATTGGAATAAATAAATAAATATTAGTAAAAAGTTATTTAAAAGGATTAAATTTTTTGCCTTTTTTAATTTTAAAACTTTAGCTAAACAATAAATAATGTATAGTACTTTACACCAAATTAATTAAATACAAACAAAAAAAACAAACAGAATTTTGTTTTTTTTTTTAACAAAAAAATAAAAATTTGTCTTGTTATAATTTATTTTAACAATGTATTTTATGAGGTAATCTCTATTAAGCTTTCATGAAAGCATTGCTGCATTTTAAAATGGGTTCATAAACTATAAAGAATACCTTGTGTATAAAAACACTGTTGAGTGTCCTGATATGGATTTTTATTTAGGACACTCAGCGCGCTACTATAGTCCATAGAAAAATGATGCGGACTGGTAACAATTTTATATAACCATAACGGAGGTTAGAATATGTGCGAGACATATGGGATATATGGGAGCATTGCTTAGACTCGGCTTTCTCTCGGCTTACTCTCGGCTATTTTTTTGAAAAGGCCAGGAAAAAATGTTTTTCAATGACGTCATCACTACAGCCGATGGGGTGAAAAAAACCTGGTCCCAAAAAAAACAAAACTTTTTTATATGCACCTTGCACTGGAACTCGGTACGAACTCGGTACCTTGCACTGGAACATGATACGAAAATTATTAAAAGTTTTGTATTGGTGGAAAAAGTCATCACAAGAAGGTTAAGAAATATGTTGAATTATTCATTAATAATCTATAATTAATAATTACTTTTTACCTTTAATTACTTCATCTTTGTATACTATTTATTACATTATTTAGTTTATCTTAGTTTTTTATGTTGTTTTTCATTTTTCATAACATTATTTTAGTTAATATTATCTTTAAAAAGGATGTTAAACTCACATCTTATCCCAAAGATCCTCTATGAGGTGTGGAGCCTTAGATTAGAACCCATCACCACCAACAGTGTTGACATAGAACGGTCTTATGCAAATGTCAATAGCGGTTATTTACAAAGCAGATAAAATTCCTTTTTTTTGACAAAAAGCTTATTTTTTTTAATTGTTTTTTTAATTGCTTTTAAAAATAGTTGGGTTTGATTCAAAATTTTTAGCATTAATATATTAAATGCATTACGCGGTATTCTTTTTGTGTAATAGGTCAACCGTAATAGTAATCAAAGCAATGACGGTTTGAAATATGCAAGATCAGGAGGAGAGCTAAAATTTACTTGTAAAATGTTATTACTGGCAGTATAATGTAATTTTAAATATTTTTTGGTCTTTCAAGTTCAAAAGTTAATAAACACGCCAAAAATTTATCAAATACGCAATTTACTTTTTGTACAGGAAATTTCTCCTGATTAACATGTAGAAGAATTTTACTGCTCAGATTTCCTAGTTAATCAGATTAAACAATAATCATTGAGATGCTGTCAAATAATTAGATTTTTAATTGTATTATAACGACCAATTTACTCTTTTGCAACTCTTATTAACTAGAGTCTGTTAAAAACAAGCCCAGCGATACAGTATTTTGTGAGGTCATGAGGGGTTTTTTTTATGTAGTAAAAAAATGGAATTTAGAATGTCCAGTTCTATAGTGGCAATGTATTTTTAATCCACAAGTAGCCCGTGTCAGCCATTCGGCTGACAAATAATTATATCTGTATTTCTTAGATTCAGTTTTGCTAATTTTTTCAAATTCAATCCTTTTATGAAAATTCCCTGAATTGTAAGCTTTGCAATGATATCTCATTTAACTCACATCGTTTAGTAGTTAGCAAGGATAAT
>JASAMX010022486.1:10000-24146 GCA_030248175.1 Microlaimidae sp. YZB2_3
TAATTTAGTATTTCAGAAAAACAACCAAACACAACTGCTATGTACGTTGTTTGCAGTTATACGAAAACAATTATTGTTGGCTTTGGATTGTGGGGTTTGGGTTATTCCCCTCGGTTTTGTCACTGAGGTCTTTACAACAAGTCACTGAGGTGACAGTCATGTTCTACTTATCAATAAACATCAAACAACGATTTAGGGTTTTTGGAACCTTGGTAACTTGAAACCGGAACTTGGAGCCAAAAATAGGGAACTTGGAGCCGTAAGTAAAGAATAAGGAGCCGTAAATGGGGCGCTTAGAGCCGAAGATAAAAATCGCTGAAATGTTTACCTAAACCTAAGCGAAGCCTAAATCTTACCCTAAACCATTTTTTTTCTTAAAGGTTCTAAGTTTCCTTTGCCCGTGGCTTTAAGTTCCCCGAAATTTCCGATGACTCCAAGTTCCCTGCTTGTGGCTCTAAAGACCTTTTTCTTAAATGTTAAATATTAAAAAAAAACTTTTTTCATTCAGCTACTTTGTAATTACTATACATAATTTTTGCGTCTTATGCTACCATGTATCGTCATTGGCAAAATGAGCCACAATATTTGTAAAACACATACGACTGTGACTCATTTTAGATTTCTAACCCTATCTTACTAACTAAAGAATGAGTCACGGTCATATATGTTGTATAATGACAGTGGCTCATTTTGCTGTAGTAACGACGGTATGTATTCCGGTTTTTTACCACATCTACTATGCTTACACATAGAGAAGAAAGACAGATCACAGTAAACAGTGTCTTTTACTACAACTTGTGAAGTGCTCAGCCTTGTGAAGTACTCTATCAAATCTCACGATAAAAGACAATAATAACGTTGCTTGCGAAGGAAAAATTTTTGAAATTCAAAATTAATAATTCTACTATATCCATTAAAGTATGTAATGATTGTATTAAGATTTCAGTTTTTTAGGTGCTTGCAATTTTATTGGAAATGCATACTATCTTCTGTATGTTCTTATGTTTTTAATTAATAAAAATTATCAAAAATATATATTTGTAATGCGAACTACCACTCATTATAACTAACCAATTAAAACACCAAATCATATAAAACCAGTGTTGCTCAGTTTTTAAGATTTTTGCTGTTTTTGTGTCCAGCAAGATAACACTCATTTTTTATGACAGTCATATTCTAAAATTTTAATAATTTTTGTTCCTTTTCACTTTAGCATGTGCAGCTCTTACTGCACCTGCGGATGGGCGCATTTCATATAATGGACAAACTGAACAAATGAACTGTATTGGAACCACAGCGACCGTGTCTTGCAGTAAGGGTTATAAATATCAAAGCCCTAAAAATATAATCAACTGTCAGGCCAATGGCATTTGGGACGCTTCAGTTTCTACCTGTGATCTTAATTGTAAGGATATTTGTATTTTACTAAATATAATCATTTCAATTTTTTTTTTAATTTTTTATTTATAATAGATAAAATTTTGGAGGCACTATAAAAACAGACTATTTCAGTTTTTCACCCTGAAAAAAAATTTAAAAATTAATAAATATTACAAAGTATGGAAAGAAAAAAAAAATTATGTATTCCACATACAATATTGTAAATTAGGGTATCGCTTAAAATATTTTTTTAATTAAATTTATATTCACAATAAAAAAACGCACTTTTCTATATTAATACAAATGTTGTTAAAATTTTTGTATTGATTTTTTTGTTATTTAAAGCGTTAAAAATAGAATACAATTTATTTGCTTTGGACTGAGTTTTTGCACTGATACATTTGCACAATGTTCAATATCCTCCTATTTAAACGGAAGTTGTTCAGTATTAAATATAGTCAAATAGTTATGATGTTATACTATCTAAATTTACTTAATAGATTTCCAAAATCCTGTTTTTGGAATTTTAAACCGAGAAAATAAATTGTACTTTTTTTTAACAAAAAAAAATTTTATAAAAACCAAAAATACCAAAACCAAAAAACAAGAAAAACAACAAGTAATCAGTTAAAAAATAACAATTATTTGTTCAAATTACAACAATTTTTTATAAGTTGTAAAGTAACAATAATTGTCTTGGTTCAAAAAATTACAAAGTAAATTTAGAGAGTAGAATCACTTTTAGCCAATTAACGATTATGAAAAAATGATCTCAATCCTCTTAATCATTGATCTCAATCAAAATGATCCCAAGTGCTAATTAGCTAAAACAGCTCCTCCCACAACCATTCCCACAAGATATATGACGTGATCATGAATGCTATATGACATTCTAGGGTCCTTAAAATCCTTACGTGAGCAATAATTTTGTAATTTTATGAAAACTTAAAAATCTAAAGGTGTTTATTTTAGTCGAAAACCCCATAAAACAATCATAACAGTTATCACTAACAAAAATTATTCAACAATACGAAACTGACCAGTAACAAAAAAATAATCGTATTGCCTATAAGCTTGGAAAAAGAAAATATCTTTGTAACTAAAACCGAAATAAATCCATTGTTTAGCTGTTTTGAATATGTTATAATAATGTTTCACTTTGCTGCTTTTCAAATTTTTGGTTTTGATTTTAGAGCAGCACTTGAGATTGTTTTTTTGAAAAGAAGGTTGGTTGGGATTTTTATTCCCGCAAAGTTTTTAAATTTTTCACAATACGAAAATGATAGTTAATTTTAATTATTAAATTGAGGGTGGCTAAAATCCAGAAGTGATGGCCAACTTTTTAAGCGAAGTGCAAATTGAAATGTTTTTGAAATCATATCAGGAGTTCGCAATTAATTTTATGCAATAAAATCCATGTTTTTTTTATAAATATTACACTGAGTAAATTTTATGCTGTTTTCAAAAACAAAAACGAAACTAAAACAAGACAAGTTTATTAGCATTTGAGTATGTTTTGCTTGTTGTTGTTGATTTGCATCATATTATTTTAATAAGCTTTATTTAACCATTATTTTGCAGTTTTGAATATGTTATAATAATGTTTCACTAAGGTGTTTTTTGAAATTTTCGGTTTTGATTTTATTCTCGAAGCAAAGATTCCAGAATATTTTGAATTATTTAAAAATTTTTGTACCGAAGGGTGGAGCTCTAGAGCTCCCGAGGCTTGCTCCGCTTTCAATCGGCGGGAATTCTGATGCTTAATAATAGAAAAAAAGGGTATATATGGATCGTAGAATAAAAATAGAAGTAATCATTTTTAACCATGATATTTTAGAGAGCAGTTTTCTTCTTGGAGAAACAGAAACTTAGCAAAATATTTTTTAGATTTAAATACAATTTTTAACATTCATAAATATACTTTATAATTAAACATTTATAATTAAAATTATAACCGATGTTACAAAGATAAGTTCATTTAGTAACTTGGACATTTGATTCAAAAAATATTATTCTGTTTTTTTTCTTCTAATTTTTAATTCTAATCTGTTCCACCTTTTATGTTAATATCGTCAGATTAAACGTGTTAAAGTTTAAAAACACTTTAACTTCGAAGTTCCAGTCAGAGCGCCTAAAACATATATAACAAAAAATATGGAGTAATGGCTAACTTTTTCAACTAAAGAGTTTTTTATGTTAACTTTTCTCATGTGAAGTGTCTTTGCAGTCTCATTACGATTTCGCAATTATTTTATGTAATAAATTCCAAATAAATTTGAATTTATTAAAATTTTGTTAGAGTTTAAACAACAAACCATTTAAATATTTTTTACCGTGGATTTTTAGGCTTATTACTTCCAAACCATTGAAATGTATTACACCAAAATAATTAATTCAATTAATTGTTGAGCTTAATTGATTTTCAGTCAAAAATTTTATGTGATTTTTAAACTTGATCTTTTTAAAACAGTAGGTTTCGCGTGTTTTAATTATACATGTATAACAAAATTATGCTCTTTTTCGTAACTAAGAAATTTTGTTTTTATTTTGCGAATCAATTTAAAACTAATGGGAAAATTTTGATCTGTTGTCTATGCATCTCTTGCAAATCACGAAAGTCTCGAGTTTTTTTGGTAAAATAATATAATACGCGTATTCACGATTTGAAGTTCACAGATCAAAATCGCAATCAAACATGCGTATTCCTAATGTTTAAACGTGTGTAACATTCGTCAAAACGTATTATAATGCAAATTTTATTCGTTTTATGCAAAAATTGTTATGAAAATTTTTTTAAAATAATAAATAAATTTGCTAACTTTTTTATATTTAGTTAAACTCTTTCCTTTTAAACATTTTTTTAGAAACAAAATTTCATGTCATGCTCACTTTTCAGTTTATGTCTTTTCACACAAGAGTGCTTCTGTTTATAAGTTGCATTGTGATAATTGATATAATTATGCCATAAATAAAATACCGCCAGCGCCGATCAAAAGAAGGGCCACTTATAACCCTTGTTATCTTAGCAGGAGTTTGCCTGTTTAGGTCTTTTTCTCACGGCAAGCTGGCAAAGCGAAAATCAAAACTCCTGAAGGATACAGCAATAAGAAATTTCTTGTGGAAGTTGTGAGGGGTACACATCAATTTGGGAAATTTTTCTTATTGGTGTCTTGACTGACATTGACAGAAAATAACTTTTTACATTTTGCAAAAACATTTAAATCTGTAAAAAATTACATGCTCAAAAAACGTGTCAAATTCGTTTATTTTTTTTTTAATTTTTTAAGTGTTTTGCATTAAATTTTGTCTTTTCTTTTTGTGTTAAAAATCAATATTTTAAAGTGAACGCATATTCAGCCTGAGACTTACTCCACTTGTTTCTATTGTTACCGAGCCAGAAAAACAGAAGAGTTGATTAATTTGATACAAAATAATCGTAAACCCACTAGTTTAGTTACGAAAATATTGTGCATTAAAAAATAAAGTTTAGAATAGAAGTAAAATGAAAAAATACATTAAATATTGCGTATTATTTAATTTTTTTGTACCAAATATCTAACAAAAACGGTTTGTGACAAAACGAAAGGGATTTGTTCATAATTATTTGGCAAATCTTTGCTTTGAAAATAAAATTAAAACCAAAAATTAAAAAAACACTTTAGTGTAACATTATTATAACATATTCAAAACGGCAAAATAATGGTTTTATTCCGGTTTAGTTACAAAAATATTTTGTTTTTCCAAGCTTATTAAAATAATATGATGCAAATCAACAACAACGAACTGAACAGAATCAAATGCAGATAAACTTGTCTGCTGTTTTAGTTTTTTAAACACCATAAAATTTACTCCATGTAATGTTTATAAAAAAACAAACATGGAATTTATTGGTATCTTCTAATTGGTATTGGTATCTTCTAATTTAAAGTTTTCAGATCACTGCGCTTCTATAGCTGCTAAAGCATTGAGCCGAATAGGTGTATTATTTAGATCTTTTCGTACTAATAATATGGAAATGTTGCTTAAAGCGTAAAAGCTTTGTACGCCCTTTAGTTGAATTTGAAACTTATGTGTGGAACCCACATTTTTTAATGGATATCGAACGTGTTGAAAAAATTCAAAGAACTTTCACAAGACGTCTATATCAGAGATGTGGCTTTCCTTATGTAGCATATGAAACCAGATTAAAAGAACTTAAACTAGATAAATTAGTGGCTCGTAGAAATCAAAATGATCTTTTACTTTGTTATAAAATTTTAAATAAACTTGTGGATATTCCTTCTGAAAAACTTATTTTATTAGACACAAACTCAAAAACCCGCTCAAATGGTTTAAAATTAAAAGGGAAACTTGATCGACTTAACATATCTAAATATTTTTTCTCTAGTCGTATTGTTGATTTGTGGAACAAATTACCTAAAGATTTAGTGTATTCCAAATCTTTTAGTATTTTTCGTCATAAACTCTGTAGTTTTTTTAAACTTTAATTATTTAAAATTTTTAAAGTCTAATTATTTTCTATTTAGGCTTTTTTTCATTTTATAAATATGTGTAAATTTGTTCACATTAAACTTTTTACTAATGCAGTTTAGTTTTAAAAATTATTTTTGGTTACAAATCTATATGTATCTATTGTATGATTAACATAAAACAATTTTTTTAGCTTTGTTTATACTTGTTTTATGTGCGTTTTTTTTATTTATGTTTTTTAGCTTTAATTTTATTTAAGTATAAGGACATACAATTAGTTATTAGTTTTTTTATTAATATCAATTTTATAATAATTAATTACGTTAATTTTATAAATCTACAACTTATTATAACTGGTTTACTTAAAAGCTAAGGGTTCTTTTTTTTTTAAAATTTTTTCCTTTTTTATTTTTTATTTTAATACATTTTTATTCAGCTTATTGTAATTATATGTGTATCCGTTTGTTTAATAACTTTTTCAATTTGTATTTTTATTTTAAATTACTTGTGAATATTTTGTTGTATTATAAGTATGTTACTGTCACAACTCCCGCTGTGTTAATGTTTCAGAAATATGACGTCTTATAAATACGAGTTGTAATGTAACACTGTCGAGCGATGGTGTAACGCAGCACGTCAGTCAATGAGGTACTGAGGCTGGAGATTACAGGTTCAAGTCCTGTATCGCTCATTTTTCAGCCAAAAAAGCTAAAAACAGCAAATTGTTTCACAATTTTTCTTTCAAAAGCTCAATTTATTAGGCCTCATATTTCTGGACGTTACATTTGGTGAGGGATACACGTCCATTGGTACACCACATATGTGCCCTTGCCCGCCTTGCCGTGAGCGGAAGGTTGAAACTAGGGTTAGCTCTAAGGAGCAGGGCGTCGACTAGTGGTGGACGTGTGGCTCGGACCTTATATGGTTGTCAGATTGGAAGGCTGCGCGCTTCAATCTTGGTGGAAAGGTGTCGCAACTCCAGCTGTGTTAATGTTTAAGAAATATGACGTCTTATAAATACGAGTTGTAATGTAACACTGTCAAGCGATGGTGTAACGCAGCACGTCAGTCAATGAGGTACTGAGGTGGGAGATTACAGGTTCAAGTCCTGTATCGCTCATTTTTCAGCCAAAAAAGCTAAAAACAGCAAATTGTTTCGCAATCTTTCTTTCAAAAACTCAATTTATTTGGCCTCATATTTCTGGACGTTACATTACTATATATGTAACCTTTGCAACAATAAATTCTATTGTTTTAAAAATAATTTAAAAGAAGTGAAACTGTCTAAAATAGCATAATTCGAATTTTTTAAATAAGATTTACATAGTTTTGTGAGAAAAAAAAATTTTTTTTAAAGTCATTATTTATTCATTCCTTATAACAATACATCTAAAACACGCGCAAAGCAATAAATATAAATACATCCTTAAAACGAAATAAGTTAAACACACATAGAAATAATAAAAAGAATAAAGCATATCCTTATAAAAAATAAAAAATCGTTGCAAAAGAAGTGCAAACAAAACGCTGTAAATCAAAAGGGTGTCAATATAAAAACAACAAACTAATTAAACATTCCTACAGTAAGATTTTTAATTTTTTTAAAATTTGTTAAAGAAAAAACCGTCAAAAACCTGAAAAACATTTGAGCTATTTATATTACACGATTTTGGATCTTTGCTTTTCAAAACAAAAAAAGTTTTTTAATTAATTTTTTTGTAAAATATTGCGATTTTTTAAAATAGTCAAAAACTCTTCCCTCTCAGCAAATTCTGTAGGAAGAACGACAGCAGGTTTTTTTTTGTGATTTAAATTTCAAAGAACACTTTTTACACACAAGTTCCGCTTTTTTTTACGGTTAAGATCAACGTGTTTCGAGTCACGCGAGAGTTGTACTTCTTGCTAAAAAAATCCGTACTTTCTGCATCGGCTGGAAATTCGCGAACCACTGATTGTAGTTTGTCCATGAGTTTTTGGGTTGTTTCTTTTCGGGAACTCCGCATCCCAACAATAGCTCCAGGGTGCTGATTAACTAAATCTTTGGTTACAGAGTTTACAGGATCACTAATATTTTATTGTCATCATATTTCATCTTTAGGCAGGACACCATAATTAGTTTTGACAGAAGATTTTTTTTTTAATTTCGCCCTATTTTTGTACTAATTTCATAAATAGTTAAAGAGTGATGTCATATATTATGTTTGTCAAGTTGTTTTGCAAAATAAATGGTTTTAAAACTTATCTAAACTATGGGTGTGCATTGCCGGGAAATTTCATTTTAGCCGCACCTTAGCTTTAGTACTAAAGGTTAAAAAATCGTTTAGCCTTAGCTTTAGTACTAAGCCCAAAAAAGGCTTAGTACTAAAGCACTTTAGCCTTAGTTCTTGTCAAACTGACAAATATGGAAATGTTCCTAAATTTTAAAAATAATCCCTTTTTTAAGGTAATTCTTGGCATTGCATTGTTAAGTTTAGGGTAAAAACACATTAAAGATCTTTTTAACGTTTATTGCATTAGGTCTTAGCTTTATATTCTAAAAATATTATTTTTAGGGTTAATTTTACAATTTTAAAGTTGCTCTTGTAACTGTATTTTAGTTTTAAAATTAAATGTTAACAGATGTATCAAAATGGCTAACTATCAAGAATAGTTTTTCTGAAATGAATATCTAAAGCAACAAAACATTTAACCAACATTTTTTATTAAAAAGAACGCTTACTGCATAATAAACTTTACAAAATACCCATATGAAATTGTAAAAATAAGATTATTTGAATATTAAGCACTTAGAAACTCAAAAAATACTTCAAAAAAGCAAAAAATCAGTATTTTCTAATGCTTAAACAAAAATAAGAAACATAAAAAAATCAAACCCCATATTCATAGCACCTTAAAACCAAAATTCGTTTTAATCACTTTAATTAGCATTATTGTTTAAAATATTCACTCATGTTTCTTTCAAACTAAAAATATAGTATATTCAAGTTTATATAAGCATAGTTTTTAGGCAGCTAAGAGTGAGGAAAGGGATTGAGGTAGTTTGGTTACCGGCGGTAAATTGCATCTCAAATTCTGGGAAGAATGTATGGAAAATTTTGAAGTCTAAAAGAGAGTCAGGGTGTGTCTTGTGGATTTTCAAAACAAAATACTTTGGAAGTGTCAGATTAAAATTCTGGAGGGGAGCCAGATTAAAAAAAGTGAACTTTTCTAAGGAGAACTCGATTTTTGTCTAGGAGGGAGGTTCAAAATTTTGAGGTTAAAGGACCCCATCATACCTCTCCACTTCATGGATAAAAATCTCATTAAATAATCATGTTTTTGATTGGTGAACATTTTTTTTGGTTTTTTGGTCATTTTTTTGGCGAATAATTTTTGGGTGATTTTTTATTTTCCTGGCAAAAGCTAACGTTTTGCCGGGACCATACCTTTTGCCGAGCTTTTGCCAGCTAATTTCAGTTTAGCCGCGCCTTAGCTTTAGTACCAAGCCCAAAAAACCCTTTATTACTAAAGCACTTTAGCTTTAGCTTTAGTACTAATGACACCCGTAATGTGAACGCTAGAAATAATTATAAAAATGCAGATAGAGTAACTTTAAATGTTTTTCAAGCCTAAATAAAGTGCTCATTTAATGGGCGAAGCTCTGGAGCTCCCTCCGTTTTAAATGGCCACAGCTCCGGAGCATGATATTGGAGGGTTATTAACATCACTAGTTCTTGCCACTCTCCCACTGAGATGGTTCAGCAGTTTTTCAGCGCCACATCAAAAAAATTAAAATAACGATTTTCTGAATTTCGAAATTTTCTGGGTGTGTTTTAGATGTATTGTAATAGCTAATAAATACTCATTATAACTTTAAAAAACATTTTTCTTTCACAAAAACTATATAATAGAAAACGAAAAAGAAAGTTAGGGAAAAGGAACCCATATTTACATAAATCTTTTTTAAAAACTCGATTTATTCTCAGATGGTTTTTTTTAAATTTTTTTAGTCATTCTTTTGACAGTTTCACTTCTTTTAAATTATTTTTAGGACTGGAGTTTTTGAAAGAATTTTTAATTCTGCATTTATATTTGTTCGTTTCATTCCCACCTAAAATTTGTCATTGAATCCCAACAAAAAGATGGAATTTTTTCACCTACAGAAAATAGCCAGTAATAATTGATTGATTTTATTGTAACAAGGACTCATTTTGCTGTGCTGTAGTCAGCCCATTGAATAGCTTAGATCAAAGGGTGTTTGTGTGTGTGTGTGTGTGTGTGATCTGACCCTATGGCCAGACGTCAATTTTCACAGTGTGAGTCTGAGACTCACTCCACTCACTTTATTGTTTGGGAGCCAGAAAAACTAAAAAGTTGATTTGCTACAAAATAACCTTAGTTTGTAACCTAATATTTTTATAACTAAAACCACTACTTTAGTTATCAAAGTATTATACAATAGAAAAAAATGTTTAACGTTAAATTTAAGAAAACTAAAAATATTTTACACGGTTTAAAATTTTTTGTACTGAACTATCAAAGAATACAGTTTTTTAACAACATCAAAGGGGTGTGTCCACAATTATTTGGCAAATCTTTGCTTTGAGAATAAAATCAAAACCAAAAATTTAATAAACAGCAAAATTATTATCAAAATAAAATAATGCACAAATCAATACATATATAAATAAATCAATAAAAACGGACGTATCTATTGTTAAAAAATCTGTTCACAAAAACTGAGCGAATTTCCAATATTTGAACGCAATTCCAACAAGTTAGATTGTATTACCAACAGTTTTTATTGTTAAATTAAAATCTAGTACTCTTAACTGATAGCATTGAAACAAAATAAGAATTAAAACCGGCGTATATATTATTGTATTATTATATTATTTTCCATTATAAAAAGAAATATATCCTAACATTAGAGTTTGATAAAAAGCTCCTTAACTTTATTAATTTTAAACGGATCTTAAGATTTTTATTTTCCCAAAAGTCAATTTTGTTTTTTGAATACATTTATTTTTTTGATATAAATTTAAGGGTGGATCTTAAATAACTTTAAATTTGAATGGTAAAATTCAGTCTGTGAGTATTTTTCTACAGAAAATATTTCGACTAATGCTAGGATAAACTGGCAAATAAAAACGAACGACATTTTTCAACAATTTTTAAAATTTATTATTAATAAAAATTAAATTAAAAGGCTTTATTCTTAGAAATAATTTAAATACATCGCGTTTTAATTTGCACCCTCCGCTAAGACAGCTAAACTCAAAAATCCAGACGGTATATTTAAATTAAAACTCCATGCAGTTTTACGTGAGATTCATTGATTGTCAACAATTTGCTTCTTTTAAATCTTATGGTAAGTAGACAGAAAATAAGGTCTAACATACAAATTCAACTATTAATTTAAAATAATGGTAATTTCACAATTGTCAAAAATAACTCGAGCAGTCTTTTTTGTTTTGTGCCAAACCATATATTTTTTGTAAATCTATGACAGGTTTTTTTTACATTTTTAACATTTTTTGTTGAAGGGATTTCCTCTCTAACTAGCAAAAAACAGTCGGTTTTAAATAAGAATTTTTTTCTTAGCAAGATAAACATTTAGCTCTTTAGTTTTTTATAGTAAAAGCTTTTAGTTGATATTTAAACATTTTACAAAAAAAGTTATAAATTAGACTGTATATGGCAAGACAAATTAAAAAAATATTGAACCAAATTAAACTAAAAAAAATTTAAAAAACTGGGGTTAAATTGATCTAATCTAATCAAATCTGCAATTAAGATTTATTTTAAACTGTTTGCTTTTTTGTTTACGCCTATAAGGGGGGAGGAAATATTCCAACGCAAAATCAGAATATTTCCTCCCACGGAGGAAATATTCTGGACATAGCCAGAATATTTCTTCCCCCCAGAGGAAAATCAGGGGGAAGAAATAATCTATGACAACAGCCGATTCAAGCGGAGCTGACGGAGGTAGTCTCGGTAAAAACGGTAAAAAAATTTTTATTGCGTTCAAATTTAATTTAAAAAAAATATATAAACTGAAGTTTTTCTGCCAAAGCTAAATAAACACAACTACCCCGCGAGGTTTGAGCTAGTGACTTCCTTTTTAAAATGCAAAATCTCTATCCACTTTGCTATCTAAACACGACAAAAAGTAGCATAAATTATAGCCTAACTGGCGAACAACCACAGTAAAATCTACCGAGAGCTCGTTTTGGGAATTAAAATAAAGTAAAATTGCTTTATTTTTTAAACTTGTAGTGTTTTATATTCGAATTTTCGCGGTGGTTTTTAACAAAATTTAATATTTTAGCTAATTTTTGTGTTTAAAACTACACTTTTCAAGGTCGTTTTCTGCAAAATTTAGTATTTTTATACTTAGTTAAATTTGTGCAACTGTAATTTAGCTCCTGTCGATACTTTTGGCATATTTATTAAAACAGCTTTAATGAATAAGGTACTATCATGTTTTGCGGGTTTCAAAAAAACATGTTTTCTGCCCAATATTTGTAGTGTAATATTAAGGTTTTTTCACTAAAGGAAACAATAAGGGATCCAAATTTTTTTTCCTCAATGCGTGGATTTGTTTTACACACGTGGCGAGCGGAATTTATCACAAGTTGAACACCGTTTGTGAATAGGTTGTGAGAGGATATGGCTCCAATGAGCGGCAAAAATCGCCAAATTAGTTTGTGAGCGAGATCTGTTCAATCAAACAAATTGAGCTCAACGGAGACATGATAGGTTGTCGTGAGTGAAAATGCATCACTTATTCTGGGGACATTTTCAAAATAAGGTCTTCATTTATTTTAAACTGTTTGCTTTTTTGTTTACGCATATAAGCGGGGAGGAAATATTCCGACGCAAAATCAGGATATTTCCTCCCACGGAGGAAAATCAGGGGGGAGGAAATATTCAGTGACACCGGCCAATCCAAGCGGAGCTGACGAAGCTAGTCTCGGTAAAAATGGTAAAAAATTTTTTATTGCGTTCAAATTTAATTTAAAAAATATATAAACTGAAGTTTTACTGCCAAAGCTAAATAAACACAACTACCCCGCGAGGTTTGAGCTAGTGACTTCCTTTTTAAAATGCGAAATCTCTATCCACTTCGCTATCTAGACACCACAAAAAGTAGCATAAATTATAGCCTAACTGGCAAACAACCACAGTAAAATCTACCGAGAGCTCGTTTTGGGAAATAAAATAAAAAAAATTGCTTTATTTTTAAACTTGTAGTGTTTTATATTCCAATTTTTGCCGAGGTTTTCAACAAAATTTAGTATTTTAGCTAATTTTACTTTTACAGTTACACAGTTTTTTTATATGTTTAGTGTTTAAAACTACACTTTTTGCGTTTGTTTTTTTGCAAAATTTAGTATTTTTATACTTAGTTAAAGTCGTGTACCATAATTTAGCTCCTGTCGATACTTTTGGCATATTCATTAAAGCAGCTTTAATGAATAAATGTACTATTATGTTAAAATCTAAGTTTTGCGGGTTTCAAAAAAAACATGTTTCCCGCCCAATATTTGTAGTGTAATATTAAGGTTTTTTTTACTAAAGGAAACAATAAGGGATCCAAAGTTTTTTTCGTCAATGCGTGGATTTGTTTTACACACGTGGCGAGCGGAATTTATGAGGAGTTGAAAATAAAAATACGTTTCTGAATAGGTTGTGGGAGGATATGGCTCCAATGAGCGGCAAAACTCGCCGAATTAGTTGTAAGCAAGATCCGTTCAATCAAACAAATTTTAGAGATAGGGTGTCAACGGAGACATGATAGGGTGTTGTGAGTGAAAAAATGCTTCACTTATTTTGGGGGACATTTTAGAAATAAGGTCTTCATGTGCTTTGCTTTGCGGGAGCGGTTTTAGGAAGACCTGGTCAAAATATACGCCTCTGTTCTAATTAAAAGCGTGAAAGTCGTGGTACACCATTATCACAAACATGAATTTTTTTTTACTAAAAAGTGTTCCACATGTAGAAGAAAACTTTAAATTGACTTGAAAAAAAAGAAAACAAAAAAGTTTTTGGAACTTTAGTACTAAAATTAAAGGGGCTAAAGTGTAATCTCCCAGCTACTCACGCCTGTGGTGTGTACTTAAACCCAAAACCTCAAGGTATTTAGTAAGTGCTTGACACACCGGCTAAAAATAAATAAATAAATCAAATTGTACTTTTGGCCCTAAATTTTATAAAGGTATTCAGAGTCGTAATTACACTTCCATTACTGATCATGGATCCTAGAGCATTGCTAAAGCATACGTAACTGAACGAAAGAAAAATTATGGCACAT
>JASAMX010022488.1:0-11107 GCA_030248175.1 Microlaimidae sp. YZB2_3
CCCACTAAAAAACCAGTACGTTAGTTTGCACACTGTACACAAAATAAAAACTTTTAGTATAGGCATACAAAAAATAAAATCCAATGCAATACATAAATAAAGAAATTTTGTGTATTGTATTGTATTTTATTTTCGTATAACCACCTGGGACTGAAATTTGACCTATACATCCACTACAGCAATCCCCCCCCCCCCTCACCCACCCCCCACCCCCCACCCTCCCTCCCCCCCCCCCCCCCCTATGTATGCAATATCAAGTCGATTTAAACCGCGCGAAATTTCGGTCCGTTGATTTGCATACTACGAAAGATAAGTAGGAGATACGGTAATAATCCATTATGGTGACACTTATGTATATTGCATACTTCATGTATAAACCGAGTTCTCCATTGCAAGGTGCCTATATCTATACTAAAAGTTTGTATATTGTATATAGTGTAAAAATTAAGTAGTAGTTTTTAAGTAGGTTTATTTTTTTTGTTTCACGCGGTTGTGCCATTTTATGTGCAGTATATGCGCATATATGCGCATAAAATTGCTAAAAAGTGCAGTGTGCTTCAAAATGCTGTGCGTTCGAGTTAGCATGCTAGAATATGCGCAAAAACACTGCTACATTTTGAGCAGTGCCCATTTACACGACACATGCCTCAATAAGAGCAGTTGTTTTGCCATTTTATGCGCACAACAATTAATGGCAGTGCTCGGAAAATGGCACCAAATTGTTTCGCTTCTGAAGATTGAGTGACATATTTTTCCTTAATATAATATATAGTATTATATATTTTTGCTTAATACATGAAAGTCTAACAAGTTCCTTTGAAACTATTGACTTCCGTTTTTTGTTAATAGTCAAAGTCAAATATCATACTTTGGATTTTTAACTATATGGAATAGAAGGGTAGCTTCCAAACTTCGGAACTTCAAAGCTCTGTTCCTTAAATGGATAATCTAAGGTTAATTTAAGCTCTAAATATTCTTTAAGTTATATTAGCTATATTTTTAACGTTTTTAATAAGTTTTGAAAACATTTATTAGCTAGCGAAAATCGTAATATATATTGCATGGATCAATATACTTTATTTATTTGCAAAATAAAATAAGGTAGAGCTGCGGAGCTCCAAAAAACAAAACCAGCAGGCACTTACTAATTCCGAATTCAGCAATCGATATTTTTTCATCACTTTTTCCTGCATATTGCCAATCACGGCGTCGGCTCCCAGTGCCGTGGAAACCATAGTCACTCCTAAAAATCCATATTAACCCTGTCTGATTGCGAATCAATATTAACCCTTTTTTATTGCAAATATTAACCTTTCTGATTGTAGAGTAATATAAATACTTTTTGATTTAACTCTTTTTGATTTTTTTTTAGTAAAAAAGCGAATCTGGAACGCCAAACATAGCTTTAAAAACATTGGCCGGTCTTCTTATACACAGAGCAGCCAGACGCGATTTAACATTCGGCGTCTGAGACGCAATAATAATCAGAAAGTGTTAATCAATGTTAATTGATTGATCCAAATTAGTAAGCTTAGGTTTATTGTTCAAAATTCCTATTTAAAATGTAAGATTTCAATGCAACATTAAATATTTTTTTACTTGTTTAATACTAATTACCTTTTTACTGGACGACGTTATTTTTTTCATATTTTAATCAGCTAGAGGTCAGTATTGTATTGTATTGTATTGTATTGTATTGTATTTTAATTTTGTCTAAGACAGGGACACTGAAGGCATATTAGCAGCTGTAGTCAGCCGGTCGATAAACTATTACTAAGAGCTTTACTTTGCTTTTTTCAAAATACCTCATATTTTCTTATTGAAATGAAATAACACTGAACAATTTAATGGATATTGTATTAAATACAAGTTGATAATCAATTTATAAGGTAACAATTTCGTTTCAATCTTATCTATTTATTTTTTAATTTTTCATTATATGGTTTTCTTTTAATTTCAGCATCCGAAATTTTTTTTCGATTGGTCGCAACAATCAAAATCCAGAAAAAATTTATAAAATTAATAAACAAATCCTCTAAATAGGGCTATTTTTTATAGCATGGTAATGAAGTTATCCGGCTTGGCGTGTACGAGAGCTCTGATCTACTGTGCGTTATCTACTGTTTTAAAGTAAGCATTAGCTTTAACCTTTTTTAATTATCGAATAGGTAAGATGTAACAGAATACCTTTTGCTGAAAAATTAGGTGAAACTTGGGTGTCCGCCAGACAAAACACAATGAGGCCTAAACTCATAAGAACAGCTGCTGCGAAATCAAGAAAACTGTATTTCTTTCCTAAAATACATAGGTGGTGAAAAATACACGACATTGTCATTACATTTGATTCTCATAAATGAAATTTTAAACGGTTATGTATTGTATACGCGAGTCTTTAGGATATTATTCATTTTGTCTGGTAAACTGTTTAAAAGCAAAAAAATTTTGAAGTAAACATCTCAAAAAAAAACAGAGAAACTTGCTCATGAGTAAAAAATGAAAACGAAAACCACGAAGGAAAAAATTTAGTTAGTAAAACACAAATCACAAACACTTTAATAGCGGTGTTTTTAAGAAAAATGTTGGGTTTTTCATTATCGTACGATTCGTACGATTCAAGTCTAAACTTGAGCCGAAAACTGGAAATCGAAGTGGAAAAGGAATTAAGAGCCGAAAGTTTGAAATCGCTAAAACATATGCCTCAGCCTTAGTCTAAATCTAAACCTAAGCTCAAGTGGTACGGGGTCTTGAGAGCCACAAGTAGGGAACTTGGAGCCATCGAAAAAAAATTGTTCTTTTTTAAGCTTCGCTTAGGCTTAGGTATAGGTTTCAGTGATTTTTATTTTCGGCTCCAAGTTCCCTTCGGCTCCATCGACCCTAAACCATCAAACTTAATTTTTACATCAAACTCCAGGTATTCAAGTTTTCGTGGAGCCGAAGGGAACTTGGAGCCGAAAATAAAAATCACTGAAACCTATACATAAGCCTAAGCGAAGCTTAAAAAAGAACAATTTTTTTTCGATGGCTCCAAGTTCCCTACTTGTGGCTCTCAAGACCCCGTACCACTTGAGCTTAGGTTTAGATTTAGACTAAGGCTGAGGCATATGTTTTAGCGATTTCAAACTTTCGGCTCTTAATTCCTTTTCCAATTAGATTTCCAGTTTTCGGCTCAAGTTTAGACTTGAATCGTACGAATCATACGATAATGAAAAACCCTACATTTTTCTTAAAAACACCGCTATTAAAGTGTTTGTGATTTGTGTTTTACTAACTAAATTTTTTCCTTCGTGGTTTTCGTTTTCATTTTTTACTCATGAGCAAGTTTCTCTGTTTTTTTTTGAGATGTTTACTTCAAAGTTTTTTTGCTTTTAAAGAGTTTACCAGACAAAATGAATAATATCCTAAAGACTCGCGTATACAATACATAACTGTTTAAAATTTCATTTATGATAATCAAATGTAATGACAATGTCGTGTATTTTTCCCCACCTATGTATTTTAGGAAAGAAATACAGTTTTCTTGATTTCGCAGCAGCTGTTCTTATGAGTTTAGGCCTCATTGTGTTTTGTCTGGCGGACACCCAAGTTTCACCTAATTTTTCAGCAAAAGGTATTCTGTTACATCTTACCTATTCGATAATTAAAAAAGGTTAAAGCTAATGTTTACTTTAAAACAGTAGATAACGCACAGTAGATCAGAGCTCTCGTACACGCCAAGCCGGATAACTTCATTACCATGCTATAAAAAATAGCCCTATTTAGAGGATTTGTTTATTAATTTTATAAATTTTTCGAAAAATCTTTCGATCGAATCTTTCGATCGATTTCGACCAATCGAAAAAAAATTTCGGATGCTGAAATTAAAAGAAAACCATATAGGGTAACTGACTTAATTTCGGCCACGCCTTAATTTCGGCCACCAATTTAAGGTGTTAGAAAATTGGCTTATTTTTAAAACACAAAAGAACTAGCACAAAAGTAACTGGATTAATGAATCGAATAAAGTGTCTTTGCAAAAGTTTTTTATTTTTGTTATTCTACATTATCAACATTTTCATACAAAAAGCGAATTTTTTGTGATTTTCTTAATTTTTGCTTTTTAATTAATCTTCATCAAATTTAGAACTAAACAATATATATAATTAAATATCTTCTATTTAAGGCTCAAAGTTGTTTATTTTCATGTTTTGATATTTTCTTCTAAATCATTTTGCAATGCGTTTAACTAACTGCGTATTTTAAGATTCCGTTAATTTCTGCTACCTAAAAATTTAGGTGAAAGAACCTGCCGTTTTTTGCTGTTTTTAAATATCATTGTACTACCGTATTTATAAAGAATTTTTTTTGCTCGTTTGACTTTGTTTTGACGTTTTTTAAGCCTAAAATAAAAAATTGCACAAAAGATACAAGTTAATAAAACTTCTGTTTTAAGGTTTTGACATAATTATTTAAAGTCTTGCTAATAACTATTAAAATTCGCAAACGGGAAAAATTAAGTTATATGTGCCAAGAACAATACCTAAGGGTAAATTTGCAACCTTTAGAAACTTTTATTGTTCGTTTTAGCAATAGTTATGGCCAGTTTTTGGTAGGTGGCCGAAATAAATGGCACGCGCCTTAACTTCGGCCACTTTAAAAAAAAAAGTTTAAACCTTTACTGATTTTTAAGTGTCACAGAAATGTTTAAATTTTGCACTGGAATAACAAATATAGCTATTGTTTGATTTTTAGGCCAAATTTTGGCTTGATTGAAAAAACCAGAAAAAACTTATTTAAAAAAATAAAAAAAGGTGGCCGAAATTAAGTCAGTTACCCTAATGAAAAATTAAAAAATAAATAGATAAGATTAAAACGAAATTGTTACCTTATAAATTGATTATCAACTTGTATTTAATACAATATCCATTAAATTGTTCAGTGTTATTTCATTTCAATAAGAAAATATGAGGTATTTTGAAAAAAGCAGAGTAAAGCTCTTAGTAATAGTTTATCGACCGGCTGACTGCAGCTGCTAATATGCCTTCAGTGTCCCTGTCTTAGACAAAATTAAAATACAATACAATACAATACAATACAATACAATACTGACCTCTAGCTGATTAAAATATGAAAAAATAACGTCGTCCAGTAAAAAGGTAATTAGTATTAAACAAGTAAATAAATATTTAATGTTGCATTGAAATCTTACATTTTAAATAGGAATTTTGAACAATAAACCTAAGCTTACTAATTTGGATCAATCAACTAACATTGATTAACACGTTCTGATTATTATTGCGTCTCAGACGCCGAATGTTAAATCGCGTCTGGCTGCTCTGTGTATAAGAAGACCGGCCAATGTTTTTAAAGCTATGTTTGGCGTTCCAGATTCGCTTTTTTACTAAAAAAAATCAAAAAAAGTTAAATCAAAAAGTATTTATATTACTCTACAATCAGAAAGGTTAATATTTGCAATAAAAAAGGGTTAATATTGATTCGCAATCAAACAGGGTTAATATGGATTTTTAGGAGTGACTATGGTTTCCACGGCACTGGGAGCCGACGCCGTGATTGGCAATATGCAGGAAAAAGTGATGAAAAAATATCGATTGCTGAATTCGGAATTAGTAAGTGCATGCTGGTTTTGTTTTTTGGAGCTCCGCAGCTCTACCTTATTTTATTTTGCAAATAAATAAAGTATATTGATCCATGCAATATATATTACAATTTTCGCTAGCTAATAAATGTTTTCAAAACTTATTAAAAACGTTAAAAATATAGCTAAAATAACTTAAAGAATATTTAGAGCTTAAATTAACCTTAGATTATCCATTTAAGGAACGGAGCTTTGAAGTTCCGAAGTTTGGAGCTCCTTCTATTCATATCGTTAAAATTCCAAAGTATGATATTTGACTTTGACTATTAACAAAAAACGGAAGTCAATAGTGGCAAAAGAACTTTTCTGACTTTTATGTATAAGCAAAAATATATAATACTATATATTATATTAAGGAAAAATATGTCACTCAGTCTCAGAAGCGAAACAATTTGGTGCCATTTTTTGAGCACTGCCATTAATTGTTGTGCGCATAAAATGGCAAAACAACTGCTCTTATTGAGGCATGTGTCGTGTAAATGGGCACTGCTCAAAATGTAGCAGTGTTTTTGCGCATATTCTAGCATGCTAACTCGAACGCACAGCATTTTGAAGCACACTGCACTTTTTAGCAATTTTATGCGCATATACTGCACATAAAATGGCACAACCGCGTGAAAAAAAAAAACCTACTTAAAAACTACTACTTAATTTTTACACTATATACAATATACAAACTTTTAGTATAGATATAGGCACCTTGCACTGGAGAACTCGGTTTATACATGAAGTATGCAATATACATAAGTGTCACCATAATGGATAATTACCGTATCTCCTACTTATCTTTCGTAGTATGCAGATCAACGGACCGAAATTTCGCGCGCTTTCGATCGGTTGATCTGCATACTACGAAAGATAAGTAGGAGATACGGTAATCATCCATTTTGGTGACTCGCTATGTTTATTGCATACTTCATGTATAAAAGGAGTTCCAGTGCAAAGTGCCTATACGAAAATAAAATACAATACAATACACAAAAAATCTATTTATGTATTGCATTGGATTTTATTTTTGTATGTCTATACTAAAAGTTTGTATTTTGTGTACAGTGTGCAAACTAAGTACTGGTTTTTTAGTGGGTTTATTTTTTTTGTTTCCCGCGGTTGTGCCATTTTATGTGCAGTATATGCGCATATATGCGCATAAAATTGCTAAAAAAGTGCAGTGTGCTTCAAAATGCAGTGCGTTCGAGTTAGCATGCAAGTATATGCGCAAAAACACTGCTACATTTTGAGCAGTGCCCATTTACACGACACATGCCTCAATAAGGGCTGGTTCATACTTATGACAAAACGTCCTTTGGACAAAGTCCAAAGGACAATTTTATAAAAGCCAAAACGTCCTTTGGACAAGCCAAAACGTCCTTTGAACTTTTGCCTTTGGACGAAGTATGAACGCTACTTAGAATTTGTCCTTTGGACAAAGTCCAAAGGACAAAATCCAAAAGGAAAAGTCCAAAGGACAAAAGTATGAATACGTTGTCCTTTGGATTTTGTCCTTTGGACTTTTTCCTTTGGACTTTTCCCTTTGGACTTTTCCCTTTGGACTTTTCCCTTTGGATTTTGTCCTTTGGACAAAGTCCAAAGGACAAAAGTCCTTTGGACTTTGTCCAAAGGACGTTTTGTCATAAGTATGAACCAGCCCTAAGAGCAGTTGTTTTGACATTTTATGCGCATAACAATTAATGGCAGTGCTCAAAAAATGGCACCAAATTGTTTCGCTTCTGAGACTGAGTGACATATTTTTCCTTAATATATTATAGAGTATTATATATTTTTGGTATAAGATCCATAAAAAACACTCTAATTTACAAATGATTATGTATGCAACGTATTCGCTTAAAGTTTTTGCCTCTTTTCTCATAGGCTGAAAAAAGTGAACGTTTAACAACTTTATAAACCTCTCTTTATACCAATTTTTCAATAAGCAGTTACTTTCGCGTTCTGTAATATGCCAACCTTTAATAAATTATTTTATAATATATATTATTTTAATACAGTATTTGTTTTATCGTCAGTTGCAGAATTTTTACTTCCAACATTACGAGCATTATTTTTATTTTGTTTTTTAGATCTTTTACTCTTATTTTATCGGGTTACTTTATCTGGCTGTCCTTCTACTATTATCCGGGGAACTCTATAAAGCTTTTGTATTTTGTAATCAGGTAATTTTTTATATACTAAGCCTTACAATTTTTTTATAAATATACTCTTCACTATTTTCAATCATAATGTATTGCAATTCATTTATTATGTCAATAATAATTTCACTCCCAAATAATAATTTAAATTTAATCTATGTGAATAAGTGATTATATCAATGAGTAATTTAAAATAACTTGCTTCATGATTTAGTTAATTAAATTTTAATTTAGTAATTTAATAGTTCAGTAACTTATATTACTAAAATTGCTGTAGTTATTTAAATAACTAATTTAAATTTAAGCTAGCTACAGCAACTTAAATTTGCATAATTTAGAACGCTTCCGCCGTGTATCCCTACATGATAATATTTTCGCTGACCGGTTACTTCGGAGTTTCCTTGGTGCTGAAATTGATTCGAGATTTCGGCGCCGTGGTCGCCGTCACCGTTACCACCTGCCGGAAGGCAATAACGATTGTTTTGTCTTTCTTGCTCTTTACCAAACCCTTTACAGTGCAGTGAGTCGGAGTTTTTTAGATTTTTTTTTGTTGACATATATGATTTGTTGTATCGTTTTTATAAAGAGTCGCAATTGTTATAAAAACAACGTGATTCTGACTCTGATTTTGGATTACTTTTACTTTTACTCTTACTCGACTTTTAAATTTTGAATTATTTTTACTTTTACTCTTACTCGAATTTTTTTCGGTACGGGGTCTTTAGAGCCACAGGCAGGGAACTTAGAGCCATCGGAAATTTTTGGGAACTTGGAGCCACGAGCAATTGGAACTTGAAGCCTTTAAAAAATTGGTTTGGGGTTAGATTTAGGTTTTGCTTAGACTTAGGTAAACGTTTTAGCGATTTTTACTTTCGGCTTCAAGTTCCCAACTTACGGCTTCAAGTTCCCTATTTTTGGCAGAACATGTTTCAGTTGGGTCAATCATTATGTAAGAGCACAATTGAAGTTTAATTTTTTAATTAAATATATGTAGGTTACAACAGTTTGAGTATTGAGTATTTTTATGAATACGATGTAACACTCTTAATCAGTACGATATATACATACTTATTATTATTATTGTGGGTAATATTTAGATACATTTATGGAGGAATGCTTTTACTTCTTGGAATATACATCAATATACAAACGAAAAACGGAGGATTTAAAAACAGTTGGATTAAAAAGTTCTTTTTTCGATTTTTACCTTACAAAGCTTCAAATGAAAAACCGCATACAACTGCTGTTGCGTTTTTATGATTCATTTCCTATAAAACTTGTGCCTTACTGAAATAGGACCACTGTTACTGTGAAGGCCGGCCCTTAACTTTTGACAATTAAAAGCGCAGTGTAATTGATGTGATAGAAACTATTTTGAAAAAGGCATTCCTGTTGCATGGGGGGTGTCAGAGCTAGTAGGATGGTTACCCAATAAGGTTGTGTTGGAGAGTAATATTGCGAAAATTATTTAATTATCATTACCAACCGATAGTGTAATGGTATTGTGCAAAATCCACCAAAAAATTCATTAATTATACCCTGACAATAGTTTTACGGCTTCGTTGGGCTTGCCACCAAATTAGTGTTGTAAAAAGTTACTTTTACTTTTACTTAAATAATAAAAGTAACGAATTTTTGATTACTCTTACTCGACTTTTGAAATTTTAAATATTTTTACTTTTATTCTTACTCGGATATTTTCCTCTGCAAATGCTTAAATTAATTTAATTCAAATTTAAGTAATTTTAAGAGATTCCCTATGGGCTTTTTGTAATAAGATAGAAGGAAAGGTTATGTGATGTTACTTAAGAATATATTGATGGAAAAAATTTTAACAAAAATTAAATTGAATGGCACAAGATAATTTTTTAAGCCTCTAACACGCTAAAACCATTTATTTTGACTAAAAAACTTATTAAAATGATAATTTATGCATAAAATTAGTAAAACACTTTAAAACAAAGCTCTGGAGCTCCAAAAACCGGTCGGTGTTTTGCTCCATTTTAAAATTACTTTTATTTTACGTTTGCTCTTACTTTTATTTAAAAAATAGGTCTTACTTTTACTTTATTTAAATAAAATTGTGACCATTACTTTTTCTTTTACTTTACTTAAATTAAAAAATTAAAATATACTTTTACTCTTACTTTACTTAAATTAAAATTTTTCAAATTACTTTTACTTAAAATAATCAAAAATCAATACTTTTTTTACAACACTACACCAAATATTGTGCTCTGTAGCTTGGTCCAATAGACTATTTCGACATAAGGCGTTTTACACAGTAAAATTCCGATACACATTAGGCCGAAACTTGAAATTAAAATAATATTTAAATGAAAAATTCTATTACTTTTGCAGTGTAAAATAACGTGTAAACACTAAAGGCAAAATATGAATTTGATTGGATTTGTAATAATGTAGTTATTAATGTTTAATTTAGTAAAAATGCGAACATAAAAAATAAAATTACGATCATACCGAGCACCGAATATATAAGTAAGATTTTACTCTGCTTCGTCAGATGGTCTGATGGTCTAGTGGTTTGAGGCGGTCGGCTTTAGACTGCAAGGTCGGGATTTCGAACCCCAATGAAGTTCCTTTTCCATTTTTTTGTACCGGAATTTAAACTTATCAAAATTTCATTTAAACTTATTAAAATTGAATTTAATAAAAAAACAGATCTATTTAATTATTTTAAAAAAAATCAATTAATTGGATTATTGATTGGTATCTAATAGAATAAGAAAGAAAATAGATCTGCTAGTGATAAATAATGTTAATACTTAAATTTTTGATGTCGATATTTTTTCTATGAGCACAAAAAAATTAAAACCAAAGTATCTAATTTGAAAAGCTTCATGGAGTCTATCGTTTAATTTCTTTAATATAATAGTATGAGTTGATTCTTTTAATTAAAAATCCTCCACGAAAAATATTGTTTTTCATTTATTGTTGTGGATTTTATATGTAAATGATCTTCCGGAAAATAATTTAGAAAAAACACCAAGTAAGTATTATGCAGCTATATTCTATCTACCACTAAAAAAACTAAATATAAATTAGTCTTCCCAGTACAATGAAATAAAGAAGTTAATTCGATTCAAATTACCAACCTAATTAAACAGTAAAATCATACTTTCGTAATTTTATTTTTTATGTTAGCGTTTTTTACGAAATTAAACATTTAATAACTACGTTATTTTACAAATCCAATCAAATTTATATTTTTTTTTTAATATTTTACAACTTATTTTACACTGCAAAAATTAATTGAGAGTTTTCATTTATATATTATTTTAAATTCAACTTTCGGCCTCATGTGTATAAA
>JASAMX010022492.1:0-14807 GCA_030248175.1 Microlaimidae sp. YZB2_3
TTGGAATGGCACAAGTATAAAATGTTGCAAGAAAATTAAAAAAAATTAATGATAAATCATCATGTCTATTAATAAAAACAAGAATATAATAGAGAAGAATATGACACTCAATATAAAATTTGATTTCATAAATTGCAATTTTTTTCATGGCAATCTATGACCAAGGTACGGTATCTTGTTGTGTCAAAGTTGTGACAGAAGCGTTAGCATCAAAGGTCGACGATTTCATTAAATTCCCCGTTTCGACCCAAAGCCGCATACGTATCCAGCAAGGCTTTTCAGCAATAGCTGGTAGTGTTGAACTATTTTCATATTTATAAAATTGTACAAATTTCGTTATTTAAAATAGGAAAACAATTGGACAATATTCTTTTAAATTTGGAAACTAGCTCGTAAGTTCAGTTTAGTATAATACAACACTACCCCTAGGTTTCCCCAGTGTCATAGGATGCGTCGACGGAACTCACGTTAAAATTTTGCGACCTCACAACTATGAGAATCAGGTGGCGATTGCATAGCAATGTCCTAGCTAAACTACGATCAAGCTGTCTTTAAAAAGTGTGCATAAAATTAGTACGGTTTTCCCGATTTATAGTGTCAGCGATCGATATCCACGCATCTTTTCGATTGCGTATCTACTCTTAGCATCGATGGCATTTTTATACTCCCCGTACAGCTCAACTAGCCGCTTATCTTTTTCTGTATCAAATCGTGAGCTAGACATTCTTCACAAACTTCAAGAAGTCAAGAAACTTGAAAAAAATATAATATTAAAACTTGATCTTTGGAAATGCTTTTAATTTACTGTGTGATTGCACTCAAATTTTCTACTATTTTGATTTAATTAAGAAATTTTGAGTACATAAAATTCAAGTAGGATTTACTTTAAAGTTAGTTTCAAAAGGTTATTTTTTGTTCTAAGCAAGACCCAATGAATGTCAAATTTTTAATATAACGCATTTTTTGCACGTTTCTTGATAAAAAACGTGCGGAATTAAACATTAACCGCGCAAAATCATGCGACTAAACATGTATAGCTCGAGCTAGAATTAGTCGTAGTCATAGCTCCTTCTTCGCATGCGCATAGCTCGAGCTATACGGCTATGACTAATTCAAGTCGGACTACTAGTTTTTAGTCGCAGAAACCTCCGACTTCTAGTCCTAGTCTCTAGTCATAGCTCTGCATACGGGCCCAGTTTGGCAGTCGAAATATTTTTTTTAATCACCGAATATTTTAATGTTTCAATACTCGCTTCGGTATATAAACCACTTGATGTACCAAATGTGTACTTTTGCGAATTAAACGAGCTCTAATAGAGTCACTGATTTGGTTTAACATCTCACTTCAGTGCTAAGAGACTCGAATATTATCAGGACACCCTCTTATGCTTCGAGTTATACAATGCATTATGTTAATTTCGAACACCTCCGGGTGTAACATTCTTTTTCTTTATTGTTAATGGTTTTTGGATGAAGAATGTCTTGTTTGCCTGGCTACTGGGCAATTTTTACTCTTGTTAATTTGTTTTTTACTCTATACCATAATTTGTTACATTTGAGATGAAAAATATTGTTAAACTAAAGATTAATAACCTTATGTAACTTAACATAGTTATTTAATTAGGCGCGTTATATTTATAACTTGATTAAAAATCGTTTTTAAAAGATAAAAGCCAATTATTTTTAACCCATAACATTGAACCTAACGCTAAACATAAAGCAAGGCACTTTTATATTTTTAAGTGCATCGACTAAATATATTTACCCCGGTTTGTTCAATTAAAACCATTTAAGGGTTTCCTTGTATTGAAACCTAAAAAGACAAAAAGTCCGTTGAGATCCTTTAGGAATAAACGTAGAAAACTTAATTAATTTTAAAACTATACTAAGCCAGCTATATTTAAACCCTGTGTTCTATACCACGATTTCAATATGTTGTTCTTTAACACTGCTGCATGTTTGAAATCTAGCAATATATACTTTATTTAACAAACCCTTGGAATAATTGCAACTTTAAAGAAAAATTGTATTTATAAAATAAAATAATTAAAACAAAATTCATAATACTACACTACTCGCCGGGCTACCGGTGTAGGAATAAATTACCTTATATAACTTTCATAATAGTCAATTTTAGTTCGCGCGAATTTTTAAAAAAAAATAGTATTTATATTTTTAACTTTAAAATAACAAAAAAACCAAATCCAGTTTAACAAAAGCCTAAAACATAAAAAAAACGATTACATAACCCAAAATTATTAAGGTGGCCGAAATTAACGGTGTATTAAAATGCACAGTTAGTAAAACGCATTGCAAAGTGATTTTGAAGAAAATATCAAAAGTGAAAATTAACAATTGGTGGGTCCCGACCCTTCTGGGACGCCCTCCTAGAATTTAAAATTCGATTTACCCCCCCCCGGGTAACCACCCCCTGGCTTCCCGGACCGTTCACACCTATGATGGAAATAGACCGCTGAGCGAGGCGCAGCGGAAAATTTTTTTTCATTTTGGGGTTCGATTGTGATTCCACAACTATTTTATACTTTGCGCCTCGCTAATCGCTTGGCCTAAGGAAATTTTAAATTTTTAGCCTCTGAAAATCATCAAATTTTATCATCTGGCGACCATTTTGGGAGGGGGCAGCCGCCCCTCCCCCCCTCTCTCGGCCTAACTATAGGTAAGTGAACAAAAAAACACACTTTTGGGCACCCCCCTCAAAAAAATTTATTAAAGCCTTTAGCTGTTTCAAAATAAATCTATATGTTTTCTTGGCCGCCTTTTCAGCTTCTGATAACCATTTTTTTATAAATCCTATTAGATGAGAAAATTAGAAAAAAATGTGTTTTTTTTTGGTCACTTTAAAAAAACACTTCGAAAATCGGCTCTATAACACTTAATTCTTAAGATATTTGAATGAAAACAACATTTTCAAGCTCTGCAAACGTTTTTACCCCAGAAAAACAGTTTGGAATAATATTTTTCACAGTTTAGTGATTTTATGAAAATTTTAACCTTTTGAATTATAATAGTGAGCAAAAAAACATGAATTTTGAGATTTTGATACAAAAACATAACATTTTCTTGGCTGAGGCTCTTTTGGCTCAAGCTCTGGCTGGCTATTTTTAACAAAACCTTACAAACATTTAAGTAAATAAAAACAGTGACGAAATATTTTTTTTTAATTTTTAAAACATTTTTTTTGTTTTGTTTTTTTTTACTTTTTTGTCTCAATAATAATTTTACATTTTTGTAAAATGCTCCATATGCGAGTAATTTATTTTAAATGCCGTTTTTTATATGTTTTTGAAGTTGAACACACTTTTAGAAGTTGTTCCTAAATTTTAATTGACTTTCATGTTTTGTTTTTTTTGGGAAAAAGCACTAAAATTTGTTCACAGCGTTTTACCAAAAAAAGAAACACCCTATTGTAAAAAGTTGGTGCGACGAGCATAGGTGTTTTTGGTCAGGTCCTCTAGGGGGGTCAAGGTCCACCCCCTGGTGGAAGGCCAAAATTTTTTAGGGGGGAGGAGTTCGGACCCCCCTGGCTTTATAGGGGGGTCGACCCCGGGTGCGATATTTGAAATTTAGGGGGGGTCAGGAGGGTCCAATTTTTAACAAAATTTTCTAAATTAATTTAAATGTTTTTAGGTCTAATATTGAATTTTATAAACTAAAACAGCCTATTTAGGCCTAAAAAGTGCATTTAAACACTGTTTTTAACTAAAAAACCCGTGTTTTTGACGGTAAATAAAAAACTTCCAAATTGGTGGCAGGAGGGGAGGGGGGTCAGCCTTGCTAGGGGGGGGGGGGGGGGTCAGGCCGGACCGCTCTCGAGCTTTGGGGGGAGGGGGGGGGCCCTGAATTTTTTTTTTTTTTTCTAGGGGGGGTCCAAAATTTTGGCTCTAGGGGGGGGGTGCACCCCTCTGTCCCCCCCCCCAAAAAAACACCTATGGCGACGAGGTTAAAAACCAAGGTTACCACGTGAAAGAGTGAGTCTTAATCGTTTAGGATGTTAATTTTCACGCATGTAGCTCTAAAGAATCAAAAAAACCGATATTCCAAACAGAATAGGTGAATTCGTTTTCGAAAAAAAATTCAAAATTTTTTTAAATGTCATATTTTTCAAATTTTGGGGTTAAAACAACTTTTCCATGCTAATTTTTAGCGTAAATTTAATTAAGAGCTTTAAATTGAAGTTTTGAGTTGTATTTCAGGAGATATGGGGGTGTTTTTTTTTTTTTTTGGAAAAAATCGGTTTTTTTTTGTTCACTTACCTATACAATCCATAGTTTTCCATAGTTTTAGTCTCGTACGACTGTTTCGGGTAGGGGGGGGGCGCCCCCTGGCCCCCTTCCTCTGGTTATATACGTCATTGATTTAGGCTACAGCGGAAGGAGGTAAGGATCTTCGGCCATTTGCAGCTAAGGAAGCTCCAGAGTTTTTGCCATAAATCGACAATATAAAGCTTTATATTTAACATTAAAAAAATGTATCAGGTTTCAGTGGAATCTAGGAAGAAGAAGCTTTGGTGCTATTTAAAACTGTAGAAGCTCCAGAGCTCAAGCCATAAATTCAAAATTTACACCTTGATATTTAACACCAAAGGGATGTTGAAGACTACAACCAAATCTGGGCAAATGGAGCCCCGGAGCTCCAGTCATCAAAGTCTATAATATTTAAAGGTTTTAAAATTAGAATTGAAGGAATGTTTTTTTAGGCTCCAGCCCAATCCGGGTAACCCGTTCCTGTTCACGCCGGGCCTGACGCTCCAGGACTTGGGAGCTGGAGGGGGGCGGTTGGGTGGCGGATTCGGGGGGCCCAGCCCCTTTGTCGGCTCCGGAGCTGCGACCATCGGCTCCATCCTGGGCAGCCTCCATCACCGCCAACAGCAGCAGCAGAGCGCCAGGCAGCAACACCAGGGGATTATGAGTCCGGCGACGGGTGGCGGCGGAAGCGCGTCTCTAATTGGACGGGACGGCGGCGACGCCCAGACTCAGCAGGGCGGCGGGATTTTGACGGACGGCGGCGGCCCACTGGCCTCGATGGGACGACAACAGCCGGCCCCGATGAAGGTAAGTGAATTTGGTAACAATTTGTTTCTCGGAGCTACACCGTTTTTTGTTGTTTTTTTTTGTTGAATAATTAAAGAGCAATGCTATTCTTAATTTTTTTTTTGAAAATAATTTGAAAACTGGTATTATTGTAAAAACATTCAAAATTTGGAGTCGTAAATAGCCCACTGGCCTCGATAGGACGACAACAGCCGGCCCCGATGAAGGTAAGTGAATTTGGTAACAATTTGTTTCTCGGAGTTACACCGTTTTTTGTTGTTGTTTTTTTGTTGAATAATTAAAGAGCAATGCTATTCTTAATTTTTTTTGAAAATAATTTGAAAACTGGTATTATTGTAAAAACGTTCAAAATTCGAAGTCGTAAATAGCCCACTGGCCTCACTGGGACGACAGCAGCCGGCCCCGATGAAGGTAAGTGGATTCGGTAACAATTTGTTTCTCGGGGCTACACCGTTTTTTGTTGTTTTTTTTGTTGAATAATTAAAGAGCAAAGCTATTCTTAATTTTTTTTTGAAAATAATTTGAAAACTGGTATTATTGTAAAAACGTTCAAAATTCGGAGTCGTAAATAGCCCACTGGCCTCACTGGGACGACAACAGCCGGCCCCGATGAAGGTAAGTGAATTTAGCAGACCTGTGCACTGCCCCCCCCCCCCCCCGGGTTAAAACGGGGGGGGGCAATTCCAAAATGGGGGGGGCACGGGGGGCAACTTTTTTGAAACGGGGGGGCAAGGAAAAAGGTAAAAAAGGGACAAAAAAGCGAAAATAAGGTAAAAATAGGTCTAAAATGGCTTAAAATACATTGAAAATAAATAGGCTAAAAACTGCAAAAAATTCGCGATGATGGCGTCATCATGGGTCAAAAATGGCGTCATAATTTTAGGGTACTTTTTCATTTTTTGGCGGGGGGGGGAAATCCTCCAATAAAACGGGGCATTTCCAGACCGTGCACAGGTCTGATTTGGTAACGATTTGTTTCTCGGGGCTACACGGTTTTTTTGTTGTTTTTTTTTGTTGAATAATTAAAGAGCAATGTTATTCTTAATTTTTTTTGAAAATAATTTGAAAACTGGTATTATTGTAAAAACGTTCAAAATTCGGAGTCGTAAATAGCCCACTGGCCTCAATGGGACGACAGCAGCCGGCCCCGATGAAGGTAAGTGAATTTGGCAGACCTGTGCACTGCCCCCCCCCCTTCCGGATTAAAACGGGGGGGCAATTCCAAAATGGGGGGCACGGGGGGCAACTTTTTTGAAACCGGGGGGGGGGGGGGGGGCAAGGAAAAAGGGAAAAAAGGGACAAAAAAAGCGAAAATAAGGTAAAAATAGGTCTAAAATGGCTTAAAATACATTGAAATAGGCTAAAAACTGCAAAAAATTCGCGATGATGGCGTCATCATGGGTCAAAAATGGCGTCATAATTTTAGGGTACTTTTTCATTTTTTGGCGGGGGGGGGAAATCCTCCAATAAAACGGGGGCATTTCCAGACCGTGCACAGGTCTGATTTGGTAACAATTTGTTTCTCGGGGCTACACGGTTTTTTTGTTGTTTTTTTTGTTGAATAATTAAAGAGCAATGCTATTCTTAATTTTTTTTGAAAATAATTTGAAAACTGGTGTTATTGTAAAAGCGTTCGAAATTCGGATTCGTAAATAGAATATTTTACAGTACCCGGTTAAAAAACTTAAATTAATCGGACGAAGCTCCGGAGATCCTTGCTCTATTGTCTTAAATGGCTAAAGCTCTGGAGAATGACAATACTATGAACAATTTCGCTTTGGAAGCAAAATCCGGAGATGCCCCTGCCCTCTCCCCCTCCAAGCTTTATTATTGGCTTTACCCCTTTTCTTCGTTTTCCGCTAGAAAATGAAAAAAAAAACTATAAACAATATTTGCAGCTTTTAAAGCAAAATTTGTCTCATTTAAAACCTTTTTTTCTTGGTGTTTTCCTCTTTTTTCACCCTTTTTTGGTTTTTGTTTCTTTTTTATCGCCTTTTTTAATGAGCTTTCCCGGTTTTAAAAAAAATGCTAGTCCCCGTTTTGGAAATTACCCCTTCCCGTTTTGGCAGTTATAAAAGCGTCCCGTTAAACCCCCGAGAGGCAGTGCAAAATGTTAATAAATGCTATTTTATAATAAATGCTTTAAACAATTTTAGATTTGCGCGTCCTGTCAGCAAGAAATCCACAGAAACGCCCCTATATGTCCGATGTGCAAGTCCAAAAGCCGTTCCAAAAACCCAAAGAAGGCGAGACCCAGCAAACGCCCAACCGGGGACGGAGATAGTAGCAAGAATATATAAATTGGTTAATGGGAAGAATTCTGGAATACTAGTGTACATGCTCTGAAAGTCTGTTTTTCGAGCGATAAGCGCAACTGTCAACTAGTGCACTTCATAGAAAGTTTATATACAATGGAAACTAAAATTAAAATGACAAGAATTTTAAGTTTTATTGACGCTTTCTGTTGTTTTTACCTCTGCGCCTTTCAGATAAAACGTTGACTTGAAGAGAATATCGGCAAAATCGATTTTCTCAACCATTAGTTATTTTTACTTTTTTTACAAACAATTTTGTTTAATTGTATAAACTATGCGTTTAGTTAATTGCACAAAAATATGTTTTAACGTTGTTATCGCGATTTTCTTTTTTTTTTCTTTTAATGCATAATAACTAATAATTATAGTTTTAATCTTTGCTTTAGACTAATTCTGTTCTGATAATCTAGTTTATCCTTAGCTTTTTGTTTTCAGCTTTATAACTATTTGCATTCGTCTTGGAAAAACTACAATGTTAAATATATTAAATAAATAAATATACTGGCTGCTATGGTTTTGATAAAGTTAAGCTTTGATGTTTTCTTCATAGATGAACTCGGTCAAAAAGCTAGGGGGTGTTTAATTCGGGTAATTGACATTTTAAAATCTAGGAGGGGGTCAAACCCCCTAGCTTTCTAGGGGTGTCGACCCGGGGTGGAAGATTTTAAAACCTAGAGGGGGGTCAAGTGGGCTATAATTTCCGAAACAAAATACTTTTAAACCATTAAATGGTTAATAATAGTTTTTTTTATAAAATAATACCACATTTTATTGAATAAAAAGCGATATTTAGATATAAAAACGGTGTAAAATCATGCATTTGTGTTAAAAATTCACGTTTTTGGAAGAAAATTTAGTATTAAAAAAGTACTTAAAACTTTCTCGAGAGGTGAGGGGGTCATGGATAAAAAATTCGAAAATTTTGGGGAGGGTGTGGCCCCTGGATTTTTTTCTAGCCCCCCCCCCCCCGAAACTTCGAGACTAGGGGGGTGTCGTGTACCCCACCCTACCCCCTCCCCTTGTTTATCTGCGGTTGTCTTGTGATGAAATCGCTTCGCTGTAAAATATGTAAATTAAAATTTTGATTGTAAAATTAAAACGCAGTTAAATTAAATTAAAAATTCAAAATCAAATTCAAAAATTGCATAAATGGGTTTTTGCCTTTCTCCCCCCTTCCTTTTTAAATCAACTATATTCCAAAAAAAAACAAAAATGCCCAAAAACAAAAATATTTCCCAAATAAAGTTTGTGCACGGTATCCCTTTTGGAGGGGTCCCCCCCCCGCCAAAAAATGAAAAAGTACCCTAAAATTATGACGACATTTTTGACCCATGATGACGCCATCATAGCGAGCGGGGGGCAGTTTTTGGTTTATTTCGATTTGTATTTTTAACCCATTTTAGACCTATTTTACCTTATTTTCGCTTTTTTGTCCCTTTTTTCCCCCTTTTTTTCCCCTCCCCCCCCCTACTCAAAAAAAGTTGCCCCCCGATCCCACCATTTTGGAATTGCCCCGTTTTAATCCGGAAGGGGGGGGGCGGGGCAGTGAGCTGCCAAATTACTTTTACCTTCATCGGCCCCACTGTATTCCGGTCGACCACATGGGCTATTTTCGACTCCGAATTTGCTGAACGTTTTTACAATAATACCAGTTTTCAAATTATTTTCAAAAAAGGAGTAACATTGCTCTTTTAATTATTCAACAAAAAAAAAAGCAACAAAAAAAACCCTGTAGCCCCAGACAGAAAATGCTACCAAATCGAGACCTGTGCACGGTCTGGAAATGCCCCGTTTTATTGGAGGATTTCCCCCCCCCCCCGCCAAAAAATGAAAAAGTACCCTAAAATTATGACGCCATTTTTGACCTATGATGACGCCATCATCGCGATTTTTTGCAGTTTTTAGCCTATTTATTTTCAATGTATTTTCAAGCCATTTTAGACCTATTTTTACCTGATTTTCGCTTTTTTGTCCCTTTTTTACCTTTTTCCTTGCCCCCCCCGTTTCAAAAGTACCCCGTGCCCCCCCACGTTTGAAATTAGGACCCCCGTTTTAACCCGGCGGGGGGGGGGGCAGTGCACAGGTCTGCTAAATTCGCTTCCCTTCATCGGGGCCGGCTGTTGTCGCTCCAGTGAGGCCAGTGGGTGCTTTCCGACTCCGAATTTTGAACGTTTTTACAATAATACCAGTTTTCAAATTATTTTCAAAAAAAAAATTAAACATCAGCTTTTTCTCTTTGATTATTTAGACAAAAAAAACAACAAAAAACGGTGTAGCCCCGAGAAACAAATTGTTTTCGCATCCACTTTTCTTCATCGGGGCCAGTTTTTGTCGTCCCAGTGAGCCAAGTGGGTTATTTACGACTTTTTATTTTGAACGTTTTTACAATAATACTTTTAATCAAAATTATTTCCGAAAAAAATTAAGAATCGGCGTTGCTCTTTTAATTATTCAACAAAAAAACAACAACGAAAAACGGTGTAACTCCGAGAAAACAAATTCCTACCTTTTTCACTTTTTTTCTTCGGGGCATGTTGTTTTTTTTTTATCGAGGCCAGTGGGGCTTTTTCCGACTCCAAATTTTGAATGTTTTTACAATAATACCAGTTTTCAAATTATTTTCAAAAAAAAAATTAAGAATAGCATTGCTCTTTAATTATTCAACAAAAAAAAACAACAAAAAACGGTGTAGCTCCGAGAAACAAATTGTTACCAAATTCACTTACCTTCATCGGGGCCGGCTGTTGTCGTCCCATCGAGGCCAGTGGGCCGCCGCCGTCCGTCAAAATCCCGCCGCCCTGCTGAGTCTGGGCGTCGCCGCCGTCCCGTCCAATTAGAGACGCGCTCCCGCCGCCACCCGTCGCCGGACTCATAATCCCCTGGTGTTGCTGCCTGGCGCTCTGCTGCTGCTGTTGGCGGTGATGGAGGCTGCCCAGGATGGAGCCGATCGTCACAGCTTCCGGAGCCGACAAAGGGGCTGGGCCCCCGCATCGGCCGCCCGACCGTTTTTTCTCCAGCTCCCGAGTGGTGGAGCGTCAGGCCCGGCGTGAGAACAGGAAGCAGGGTTTCACCCAATGAACTAGAGCTTTACTAAACATTCCCTTTAAAATCTTAATTTTTAAAACCTTTAAATATTATAGACTTTGATGACTGGAGCTCCCGGGGCTCCATTAAAACAGATTGAGGTGTAGTCTTCAACATCTCCTTTGGTGTTAAATATCAAGGTGTGAGTTTTGAATTTATGGCTTGAGCTCTGGAGCTTCTACAGTTTTAAAATGACACCGATTTTTTTTCTTTTTTTTTTCCACTGAACTCGGATGCTGTTTTTTAATGTTAAATATAAAGCTTTATATTTTAGAACTATGGCAAAAATTATGGTTTTTTAATTTTTGCAAGATGGCCGAACGCAGGTCCTTACCTCTCGCTGTAGCGGAGTGGATGAGACGTTTGTGAGCCGGAGGAAGGGGGCGGGGCCCCCCCTACCCGTCAAGCGGTTATCGAAAGCTATGGATTGTATAGGGTAAGTGAAACAAAACCGATTTTTTCCAAAAAAAAAAAAAAAACACCCCCATCCTGGAAAATACAACTCAAAACTTCAATTTAAAGCTCTTAATTGAGTTTACACTAAAATTCCACATGGAAAATTGTTTTAACCCCAAAATTTGAAAAAATATGACATTTAAAAAAAGTTTGAATTTTTTTTTTCGAAAACGAATTCACCTATTATTGTTTGGAATACGGTTTTTTGATTATTTAGAGCTACATGCGTGAAAATTAACATCCTAAACAATTAGACTCACTCTTTCCCACGTGGTAACTTTGGTTTGACCTCGCCATAGGTGTTTTTTTTTTTTTGGGGGGGGGGGGGGGACAGAGGGGTGCACTCGCCCCCCCCTAGAACCAAAATTTTAGACCTCCCCCTAGAAAAAATTCAGGGCCCCCCACCCCTCTCCCCCCAAAGCTCGAAAGCGGTCCGGTCTGACCCCCCTAGCGAGGCTGACCCCCCTCTGGTCCCGACCAATTTAGAAGTATAATTTATAATTTTTTTGTTAGAAACACGGTGTTTAGTTAAAAACAGTGTTTAAATGCTCTTTTTAGGCCTAAATAGGCTGTTTTAATACATAAAATTCAATATTAGACCTAAAAACACTTAAATTATTGAGTTAAAAAAATTTTGCTAAAAAATTGGACCCCCCTGACCCCCTAAATTTGAAATCTCGCACCCGGGGTCGACCCCCCTAAAAAGCCAGGGGGGTCCGGACCAACCTGGACCCCATAAAAAATTTTGGCCTTCCACCCGGGGGTGGACCCCCCTAGCGGACCCGACCAAAAACACCTATGCTCATCGCACCCAACTTTTTACAATAGGGTGTTTCTTTTTGGTAAAACTCTGTGAACAAATTTTAGTGCTTTTTCCCAAAAAAAACAAAACATGAAAGTCAATTAAAATTTAGGAACAACTTCTAAAAGTGTGTTCAACTTCAAAAACATATAAAAAACGGCATTTAAAATAAATTACTCGCATATGGAGCATTTTACAAAAATGTAAAATTATTATTGAGACAAAAAAGTAAAAAAAAACAAAACAAAAAAAATGTTTTAAAAATTAAAAAAAAATATTTCGTCACTGTTTTTATTTACTTAAATGTTTGTAAGGTTTTGTTAAAAATAGCCAGCCAGAGCTTGAGCCAAAAGAGCCTCGCACAAAAAAATGTTATGTTTTTGTATCAAAATCTAGAAATTCATGTAGCTTGAGTTTTCATAAATAGGCTAAACTGTGAAAAATATTATTCAAACTGTTTTCTGGGGTAAAAACATTTCCACAGCTTTTCAAAAACATTGTTTTTTTTCAAATATCTTCAAAATTAAGTGTTATAGAGCTTTATATAAATTGTTTTTTAAAGTGACCAAAAAAAAACAAATTTTTTTCTAATTTCTCCATCTAAAATAGGATTTATGCAAAAAAATGTTTATCTAGAAGCTAAAAAAAAAAAAAAAGAAAAACATATAGATTTATTTTGAAACAGCTAAGAACTTTAATAAATTTTCTCCAAGGGGGGCGCCCAAAATTGTATTTTTTTGTTCACTTACCTATAGTTAGGCCGAGGGGGAGGCAGCCTGCCCCCTCCCAAAATGGTCGCCGGGTGATAAAATTTAAATAAATTTCAGAGGCTTGAGTTTTAAAAACTATTTTTACGCCGTTTGTTTGGCGAGGCGCAAAACATGATAAATTGTGGAATCACAATCAATGAAAAAAATTTTTCGCTACGCCTCACTAGGCCTCCCCGTAGGGTGGAGCATCCCGGAAGCCAGCAAGATTAATGGATTAAATTCTAGGAATTCCCAGAATATTTAATTTTCACTTTTTTAGTATTTTTCTTCAAAATCATATGGTATTTTCTTAATTATTAATTAACTAGGCCACCTTACAATAATTTTGGGTTATGTAATCGTTTTTATGTTTTAGGCTTTTGTTAAACTGGATTTGGTTTTTTTGTTATTTTAAAGTTAAAAATATAAATACTATTTTTTTAAAAATTCGGCGCGAACTAAATTAATTATATGAAAGTTATATAAGGTAATTTATTCCTACACAGTAAGCCATAATTATTATGAATTTTGTTTTAATTATTTTTATTTTATAAATACAATTTTTTCTTAAATTCATTATTCAAGGGTTTGTTAAATAAAGTCTATATTGCTAGATTTCAAACATGCAGCAGTGTTAAAGAACAACATATTGAAAATCGTGGATCCAACGCAGGGGCGGGTGTGGCTGGCTTAGCTATTGTTAAATGGTTTTCTACGTTTTTTATTCCTAAAGGATCTCAACGGACTTTTTGTCTTTTTAGGTTTCAATACAAGGAAACCCTTAAATGGTTTTAATTGAACAAACCGGTGTAAATATATTTAGTCAATGCACTTAAAAAAAAACTTAAAAATGGATTGTTTTATGTTGCGCGTTGAGTTCAATATGTTACGGGTCTTAAAACAATTTTGCTTTTATTTTTTTAAAAACATTTTTTTTTTCAAAAAAAGGTTATAAATATAATACACCTAATTGATAGATTATGTTAAGGTTTATATTTTCGTTAACAATATTTTTCGTGCCAAATGTAACAAATTATGGTATAGAGTAAAAAACAAATTAACAAGAGTAAAAATTGCCGGTGGCCGGCGGACAGAACATTTCTTCAAGTGCAAAAACCATTAACAATAAAGAAAAAGAATAGCCCGGAGGTGTTCGAAATTGAGCATAATGCATTGTATAACTCGAAGCGTGAGAGGGTGTCTTGACAAAGTCTCTCACGCTGAAGTGAGATGTTAGACCCAAATAATAAGGTATTATTAGAGCTCGTTTTGGGCCGCAAAACGCGCGTTTGGTACATCAAGTGGTTTATATACCGAAGCGAGGTCTGAAACGTTAAAAATATTCGGTGATTAAAAAAATATTTCGACTCCAGAACAACAACCATATGGGCGGAGCTATGACTAGAGACTAGGACTAGAAGTGGGAGACGTTTTGCGACTAGAAAGACTCGGTAGTCCGACTTGAATTAGGTCGTCGCGTTATGTCCGAGCTATGCGCGTGCGAAGAAGAGCTATGGTACAATTAATTCTAGCTCGAGCTATACATGTTTAGTCGCATAGTACACAGTTTAAATATTTAATTCCGCCACGTTTTTTTATCAAGAAACGTGCAAAAATGGTTTATCTAAAAATTTAGTTTTCATTGGTTTGCTTAGAACAAAAAATAACCTTTTGAAACTAACTTCAATCCTACTTGAATTTTATATTACTCAAAATTTCTTAATTAATAGATAATTGAGAAAATTCATAGATCACAGTAACAATTTCAAAGATCAAGTTTTAATATTATATTTTTTCAAGTTTCTTGACTTCTTGAACTGTGAATGTCTAGCTACGATTTGATACAAGGATCGAGCAAGTATAGTATTACAGGAGTATAAAAATGCAGTGGATGCTAAGAGTTGACGCGCAAATCGAAAAAAGATGCGTGGATATCGATCGGCTGACAAGTGGGAAAACTGTACTAATTTTATCACACTTTTTAAAGACAGCTTGATGAGTTGGTTAGCTAGGACATTGCTATGCAATCGCCACCTGATTCTCATAGTTGTGAGGTCGCAAAATTTTAACGTGAGTTATCAACACCATGCTATGACACTGGGGAATTTCAGGGTAGTGTTGTATTACTAAACTGAACTTACATTCCAAATTTAAAAGAATATTGCTCAATTGTTTCTATTTTAAATAACGAAATTTATTACAATTTTATAAAAGTGAAAAATAGTTCGACGCTACCACTATTGCTGAAAATCAAACCGTGTGGGGTTAAGAAAACTCGTCGACCTTTGATGCTAACGCTTCTGTCACAACTTTGACAAGGAATTCGTAG
>JASAMX010022495.1:0-29263 GCA_030248175.1 Microlaimidae sp. YZB2_3
CGCGTGTGTCGCGCGAGGTGGTAGTGTCAATGGCACCACTATGGTACGTGGTGGTGCTATTAACCTTGTTAATCAAAACACGCCTATAACCAATAATTTTAGTTTTCTTACGTTATTAAACAATTCAGATCAATTTAACATAACCAATAATACAAAATATAATACTGTCAAATGTAACAAACCTAGATGTTGTACTTGTACTTATATTAATAATCAATTTTTCGTTACCAATTATTGTACTAAGCGTAAATTCATACCTAACATTTTTGAAACACTTAATTGTGAAACTTCTAATATTGTTTATGCTATTACTTGCAAAAAATGTGGAATACATTATATTGGCGAAACCCAAAGAAGTCTTAAACAACGCTTTTATGAGCATAGTCGAGATATTAAAAATAATACTAAAGATAGTTTCTTGGTTAAACATTTTAATAACGATAATCACAGTCTACAAGACATTAGTATTTGCGTCTTAGAAAAATGTTTAGGTAACAAACCTGATTTATTAAAACGCGAGGACTTTTGGATTAAAACTTTAAATACTGCATTTCCTTTCGGACTTAACGATAAAATCAGTGGTTATGGTATCATTTCGTCAGATAAAGATCCTTGTTCCTTTAAAAATCACCCTTATTTTTGTTTCAAAATGCCCACGGTCAGAGTTAAAAGAACTAGAAAAATTAAAAAACGTACTAACAAAAAAGTTAATTACAATATTGTCAACCAAATAATCAATATTATAACTCATAGTGAAGTATCTCCTCTCGATATCTATAATTGTTTAAATACTGTTTCCTTAAAAAATTTTGTCGAAGTTTTAAATATTGTAGAAAATATCTTTGTGGTCCATTGGGTCAAGTTAGGAGTTAAAGCTATGGCAGCTCATCGTTTCAGACATAAATTTAATTTCAACTCTGACTCTACTAAAACTAAAAATATTTATATTAAAGCTAATTTTGTAAATAAAGGTTTGGATCTTATTAAGTTTAGTAATATTTTTAAAGATAAAAGACTTCTTTCTGCTATGCCTATTACTATTAAAAATTCCGAAAAAATCAATATTGTATACACTTATTTACCTAGTTTAGGTAGTTATTTTTGTAATTATAAAAAATTTTTAAATAATTTAGACTGTACTATTTTGACTAATCTTTTAAACTCTAAATGTGAATGTTCCCACTCTAAATTTCGTGATCCTCTTCTTAATCATATTGTTACTGGTAATTTAGATATTATTGACATACCTGTTTTAAAAAAACTATTCAGTTTCGGATCCAAATACAGATTACCTAAACCTTTAGATTGGGATAAAGTTATTTCAGCTACTAACGATTGTTTTGATAATTTAATTAATCATTTTTCACGAAAATTCAAAGTTAATGTTATTCATTTTAATGATTTTCGAAAACGGGCTCAATTAATTACTTCAAACCGTATAAAATTTTGTAAAACAAATAATTTCACCATTTCTTATCCTGATGGTAACTTTAACGAAAAACTTATCAAGAAATATCTTGAAAAACTTAATGATAAATTTATTATTACTACTATTGACAAGGCTAGCATTAATTTTGGTCTCATTTGTAAAAAATTCTATGTTACTGTTATTTGCAACGAACTCGGTATCGATATTATAACTAATTCTAGACAATTAAATATTCAAGGCAATAATGTATACAAAAATATTTCCAATGTAAATATCGACGATATAATCAAGAAACATCAGCAGTTTAGTACACAATTCGGTTACAATATCAGCGAAGATCAGTTATGCCTACCGTTACTTTTTAGTATACCTAAATTACATAAAAATCCTATTAAATTTCGTCATATAGCCGGTGCCAGTAAATGTAGCACTAAACCTCTATCCATTGTGTTAAGTACAATATTAAAATTTCTCCGTAATCATTTTAAAAGTTATTGCTCTACTTTAAAAGATAAAATCGGCTGTACATACTGGTCTATTGATAATTCATTGGAAGTGTTAAATAAAGCTAATAATATCAACAGCGTTGTCAAAATGTTTAGTGGAGATTTTAGCACCCTGTATACTAGTTTACCTCACGATACGGTCTTAGCTAATCTTACGGGTCTAATTAATCTCTTATTTAGCAATGCAAGTAAAAAATATCTTATTGTTGGTTATAATAAATGTTACTACTCAGATATTTCTAATAATAAAGTTTGCTTTACCAAGGAACAAATTTTACAAATTATTAATTTCATTGTCAAAAATTCGTATATAATTTTCGCTAAAAAAATTTTTTGGCAAAGTTCAGGAATACCCATGGGGGGTAATGCTTCTCCACAAATTGCAGATTTAACGTTATCGTTTTTAGAATTTAAATATTTAAAATCCAATTTAAGAAATCGTATCAAAACCAAATATACATTTAGATATATTGATGATTTAATTTGTTTCAACTGTAGTAATTTCTATGAAATTTGTAAAGAAATTTATCCTACAGAATTACCACTTTCTGACACCAGTATATCGGATAAAATTATTAATTATCTAGATCTTCATATTATTACAGATCATAACGGCAATCTAAACATTAATGTTTTCAATAAAACGGATGAATTCAATTTTAAAGTTATAAGATATATTCGTAAATCCAGTAATATCAGCCAACAAATCGGGCTTAATGTATTTTTTACCCAAGTAATCAGATTTTCACGTATTTGTAATACTAAGAAAAATTTTTTTGAAAAAATTAAAATTTTATATTTTGAATTTTTACAACTAGGGTATAACAAAAACGAACTTTTCGAACAATTAAAAAGATTTTTTGTTAAATATAAACCTAGTCTCGCTAGATTTGGTATTTTTAATACTGATAGTTTCAATAAGGTTTTAAGCTTTTATTTTCATTAGCTTGTACTTTTATACTTCATTGTTTTTGTTTTCGCATTTAAAATCGATTTTTATGTTTTTAATTTAAGTTAATTGTTAGGAAAATTTTTTCCAAAAAATTTGCATATTTATGTTCACATTCTGGTAATTCATGTATAATTAAGGTGTTTAAACTAAGCGTATGCTACTTCACTTTTTATTTATTCAAAGCTTTTATTATTTCTGCTACCTTTATTTCTTTGTATATATTTTATCGTATTATGTCGGTTCTTTGTATATCTCTTGTTTTTTTAAAAATTTTCTCTATTGAATTCAATTTTTCCTGATTTAACTTTGTTTTTACAATTTATGTGCACAATGTATAGTATTGTAAATCTTTTTTATTACATTTTCGATTGCATCTAGAATCACGCTATCTCTTTCGTTCTGTAAATAACAATTTTATATTGGGATTGTTTTTTATTTTTATTTATATTATTTAATTTTGTTTTATTTACATTGATATGGATCAAGCCCCTTCAACAGGTAATTCCTTTCCTTTCTTTTTACTTATATCTTTTTTATTACAGGACCCTAAGTAGATTATTTTTTATTTTTTTAAAAAATTAATAATTATTAATTTTTGTTAGACTTTTTCGTCTGTTGCATGTGCTAAGACCTTGCTGCCAAAAAAATTAACTTCAATACTTTTATGCATATTTAGCTTTTTCATTCTTTACTTTTAAAATTTTTTATAAATTTTACTAAATGGTTTTATTAAAAGTCTCAGCTTGTTTTTAGTTGTAAAATAAGTAAGAATAGCCTCTGCTGACCACGCGCAACTATTTTACTTATTTGTCCATTACACGTCCAGAGACGCGCAGAAACGTGTAACTTTTGTTTTTGTTTTTATATATTTTTTTATACTTTTTCTAATTAATTTGGCCTTCTGTCTATTTTGATTTTTTGTTAATTATTTTTAATTTATTTTTTGAGGTTATAGGTGTAAATATTTTTTCTGGGTTTTTCCAAAAAATTCCCGCTCTTTTTGCACAAAAACTTTTTGTTTTTGCTATTATATTTAAAATAAGTCACAGGTACGCATATTTTATATGAACTGTGGCTCATTTTGCCGTAGTAACGATGCTGTTCAAATTCTTAGGATTATTCATACGACCAAAAAAAGTTCTTTTATCTAAAGGCCTAAAATCATGGTCTTAAATAGATTTTTAATAAGTTGCACAAAAGCACCACTTCAAAATTCTTAATTGGCGATTTAAAGAAGTCCAACTAAAGATAAATTCTATCGGGGTGAAAATAGATGAGTGGTAAAGTAACCACTCGTTCTTCGAGAAAATATCACGTGCGAGAAACACATGACGCAACTAAATAATAATTGGCTACATAACCACTGAAAACTTTTTTTTAATTTTTCTCGCTCGCGGGTTTATTGTTTATTTCTTCCTGGCGGAGAGCGGTTACGCCCTTAATTTCAGACTGGAAGATTTTAGCTTTAGTTAAGCTTAGAAATTAATTTATGCAACTGTATTTTTAATTGTTTAGTTATGAAAAACCATTATTAAAATATTTTAATTTCTGCTTTCAAGTAAACTAACACCTTCGTTTTAGAATAAATCTATGCGGGGGGCCCCGCGGGGATAAAAATAGGGATACAATTGAGTTATCAATAAAATGGGATCATTTCAAGCGACTTTCGTATAACAGGTATGGAACTTTCAAAACGTTTTTCCTCGTCATATTTTGTACTTAATATAAAAAATGAAAGCATGAACAGTGATTTTTTTTTAGTTTCCAAGGTTTTTTAGTTTTTAACCTAATAAATAATAAGTACGTAAAAAATCTATAATGATTGTTTAAATAATTTTGGAAAAAAATATGTGTACTAATCCTGGTGTCAGTTATTCTCGGTTTTTTGTTTGCATAATTTTTATGCTATTGAAAAAATCGTACAATTTTTTTAGTAAAGACAATCTTGTAAGTCAGTTGTTCCCCGATGGCGGACAGAGTCTAACAAAAGTCACCAAGCGTCCACAGACAGCCGGGACACTGTTCAAGAATTCCATGTGCGCATTGGTGGACAAACTGGCGTCAAAGGTTTTTTTTTATTTTAAGGACAAAGTTTCGTTGTCGTGATGTTTTAGAACATTCGGAATTCTTGCAATGACGAGTGTGAGGTAAATTTACCTGGATTGGTGTAACAAAAGCTGGATAGTCGGTGAGGAATTGATGGTGGCAATTATAGGTTTATTTTCTGTATTTTCAGTTGTTTTTTTTTGGCAACAAAAACTAAAAAAATCGTATTTTTTGCAATTTATCTCTTTTAAGAAACCTAATTATTCCACCTAAGAATTCTAAACGTCATTTATCCAGTTCTTGCCTAAATTTTTTTAGCCACGCTAATTAGTTAGTCGCACGGCGTGCAAGAATGTTTAAGAATGAATTTAATTGTGGTTAGTGATTTTTTTAACGGAGGGTTGCTCCGAAGCTCTGCCCTATTTTGTACTAATTAAATGAATAATTAAAAAGCGATGCCATGGATTATTTTGTCAAATCTTTTTGTAAATTACAAATTTTTTTAAACTTACTAAAAACAAAAAAAATGCATATAGATTCATTAACAAACATATTTCAAACTTAAATAAACTTATAATCGCCCACTAAATGGGCGGAGTTCCGGAGCTCCCTCGCTTTAAGTAATGGTCGAAGCTCCGGATCGTGATACAAGGCTAATTTCGGTGAATTTTAAGGTTCCTTTCTACGTCCGTTGTATCAAACCGAATGAGAATAAAGCGGCGCAGCAGTTCGACGAAAAGCGCGTGGAGCACCAAGTGCTCTATCTGGGTCTTTTGGAAAATGTCCGCGTGAGAAGAGCGGGTTTTGCATACAGAATGACATACACACGATTTTTTAACAGGTGTGTTTTGAACTTTGTTAATAAGGTTATTTTGGTACTTATCGATCTCTTGCCGTACACGAGATTGAAAAATATCCAGAATGTTAAGCTTTGTGGGATAAGATATTTTAATTTTTATTGTTTTTTAAGTAGAACTTTTGAAGTTCGATACAAAGTTGGAGTTTTGGAATGATTTTAATTCTGGAAAATTATGTCTTGTATGATGTGTTAGTATGTGCGAATTATTTTAAGAGATTAAACTTAAGATAGATTAAGCTTAAATATTATTAATTTACTCACTTTCACTATATTTAAAAAGAATTTATTAACAGTTAACTAGTGCTTATTTTTGACGCCTTTGGGTTATATTCTAGAAAACAATTTTTCTGAGGTTTTTTCCTTGCGGTCGTAATTTTTTCGCAATTATTTGTTTTATTTTATTTTGTATAAAAATTTTAACTTTGAATCTGAAGTTTAAAAATTAATATGGTATACTAACATAAAATTCATTTTAAAACCAAACAGTTCCGGACTAGCGTTTTCATGCCTTACATGTCACAATAGCACAACGGGTTAAAATTCAATAAGTTTGATGGAATAATATTATTGTATCTTTATTTTATTCAATTTTCATAGCAATAGTAATTTTTTATTATAACACATTTTATCATTATTGTTGACACATTTTTACTAAACCATAATATTTTATGAATCCGTGTTTTTAATTTTTTTATTTTCTTTAATTTGGATTTTTATTTTTTTCAGATACAAAATGCTGTCGAAAAAAACCTGGCCAAACTACAAAGGTCGTAATGAGGAAGAGGCAGTTAAAATTATTTTGGAGGGTCAGAATCTGATACACGACTGCGTTTTCGGCAACACCAAAATCTTCATAAGAAATCCGCAAACTGTTTTTGTTCTGGAAGAGGAAAGAGCCGCCGCTATACCTGGAATTATTGTCTATTTGCAAAAAGTAAATTGTCTTTTTTGTGTGTTTTGTTTGGAAGGTGTACCGGATGCCGAAGGCTAAAAGCTACCCCGAAAACGACAGGGAGGGGTTAGGTTAGGTTTTGCTTAGCTTAGGTTTTGCTTAGGCTTAGGCTTAGCTTAGATTTTGCTTAGGCTTAGGTTTTGCTTAGGCTTAGCTTAGGTTTTGATCAGGCTTAGATATTGCTTAGCCTTAGGCTTAGGCTTAGATTTTGCTTAGGCTTGGAGGTTTTGCTTAGGCTTCGACTTAGCTTAGCTTTTGCTTAGGCTTAGGTTTCTCTTAGGCTTAGGCTTTAAGCTTGAGTTTTGCTCAGACTTTAGTTTTGCTAAAGCTTAGCTTAGATTTTGCTTAGGCTTAGCTTAGGTTTTGCTTAGGCTTAGCTTAGTCGCTGATTTTGTTTACCGTTTTTGGGCTAGGTTTTGGTTCTTTCCGGACCGATATATTTTTGGCCGAAAAGAATGGCTTTAGTGAAAAATTACGTGTAAAAAAAGACCACTTTTGCACTGTAATAAAATAGTTTGCATATATTTTATTGACAAAAATCAATTATGTTTACTAATGATACTATGACATACAGAAATATGAGGCCGAATGAATCGAGTTTTTGAAAGGGGGATTGTGAAAATATTTTTTTATTTTTGGCGGAAAAATAAACGATGCTGAATTTGAATTGAACCTGTATTCTCCAGTACTGAGTGGCTGGTAGGATACGTTGCGCCATCACCCGCCACCTTTACATTAAAGAAGAACTCGTATTTATAAGGCGTCATATTTTTTAAACATCATCACGACGGGAGTTGTTACAATAATTTAAAACACACAGAATGATATTAAGAGTGTTATATTTTCAGCATTGGAGGGGCGGAATCGCGAGAGCTCACTGCAAAAAAATCCGAGCCACCCGGAAAATCATGAACTCGTACAGAAAATACAAACTCCGGTCGCACATCCTTCGTCTGGTGGATACATTCCAGTATGACAGTTTTCATTTTCTCGTTAATTTAATTAGTATATTCTCTCGTTGGGTATTTTTTTACAAGAACTGTTATTATAAAAAGAATATCTAAGTGTCATTGCCACACCCAATGACTTGCTTGTATAATTGACACACCCGTTTTTGGCACTTAACTATTTTGGGCGGCATATGTTTTTCATGTAGACTATTTTTCTTAAGGGAACGAATATTTTCCTTTTAAAGGCTGTCTCTCCAGGTAACTGCAATATTAATTGCTTTTTGGAGAAGTGGTATGGAATTAAAAGACTGATTGGTAAATAAAATACATGTTATATACTTTGATGGGTCATGGGCCTCTCTAAAAACACAAGCTTTTAAGTTTTTGTCAACGGACTCATGTTTCAAAAAAAGACTTAGTTCAAAAGGTTAGTTTTAGCCAATAATTCAAAAGGTTAGTTTTAACCAATAAAGACTTATAATTCTAGCAATTATTATTATAGGAATGTAAGATTTATGCCAGATTTGGGAAAGAATGTTCAATGGCCCACTCCGCCAGCGGTGCTTCGTTCATTTCAGGATAAACTACAGAAAATTCACAAATACTGGAGAGCACATACTATTAGGAAGAAGTAAGTTATTTAGTTTAAAAAAACTTTTTTAATTAATAAAAAAAAACAATACGCAATTTCACATTATTTTTAACAATTGATGCAGTTCGGTCGATTTGTACAATATATTTTTAAATCACTAATAAAAATGTAATAAGAAACAGTATTCCTAGACAAAGTTCAGGAAACCTCACTACTGCTGTTAATCAGTATTTTTAGAATACCGTGATTTATTTTTTAATAGTTATTCTCTTTTTTATGGTGAAAATATTTATTAGTTTGTTATTTTAAGAATACCGGAGCCATTGTGGAATAAATTCTTGCAAAAAATAGCCGCTTGGGAAGTACTGCGAGGTCAAAAGACTGATTGGGGTTACAGTCAACCCTGGTTCAATGATTATCTCAAGGTACCAATAATAAATTTCGTTAATTGTAACTTCTTAAAAGTATTTGATCGAAAGGTTACAAAAGCATCATTTTATAAAAGCCTTTAGGAATAAAATCGATTAATTTTTTTCGTAAATCCACAAATCCTGATAAAGCCAGAAATCTGATAATTATTTGCAATTCTGTAAATAATTGAATACAACGGAAAAAATAATTTGCATAGGTTATCATAGGTTATATTATAGGTAATTACCATTTGCATGGTTGGCACGGAGCTAATTGGTATAATATACCAATTAGCTCCGTGCCAACCAATGATGTTAATGTTAACCAAGCTAATGATGTTTAGTTCGCAATAAGTACATTCAGCACTTTTTGCACTGTTTTTTAACAAAAGAATAAGGCTCTTCGACAGTTGCGAACGCACTTTTTAACCGAACCGTATTTAAATTATTTCTTATGAGGGATTCATCCATTAGTTTTACTCAAAATTAATGTTTTTATAATAATAATTTTATTTTGTTTTAATAATTATAAATTATTTAAAATAAAATGTTATGTTTTAGGAGAGTCCTCGTGCAAATGCCTACAGGGATACACTTGATTCGCTTAAACTACATCATAAATTTGATATCGTCGTATTTTCTTCTTTAATTAAGGTAAACCACACACTATTTTTTTTTTTTTTTTGAAAATTGGTTATTTATCTAGTAGCAAAATTATGATTATGGATTAAAAGTGAAAGTTTTTAGTTGATTTTATTTTATTATAATTTTCGTTAAAAGAAAAAACACACTATGAAAATATTGATAATGGAGACTGATAATCGATCAATAAAAATGCTGATAATTGTAAGAAACCTACCTTTTTGATTATAAATTTTTTCCATTTTTAAAAACACGCAAAATATTTTGAAATTTTAATCACAACAACCGTGCATATTTCATAAGAAATAAATATCCTTACTATTGTTCTAACGCTCTAAAACGGAAGATACTAAGCTTTATTGGGTAAAGTGAATCTTTTATGTTATTAAAATTTCCCAAATATAATTAACATTGAATATTAATAAATGTTTTTGGAGCTTTTTGCAGCTCTGAAGCACCCCCAAAGCATATTGGCCGTTGCCGCGGAGCATAATATTGAAGGGTAGGAAGATTAAAATTAAGTAAAGCGTTTTAATTATCAATACGGAAGAATTATAGAATTATAATGACCCTTTATTGTGTTTATTATATAAACAAGGGTGCCTATAATAACTTATTAGAATTTTTTCGTCAACATGTGTAATATTAAAAAAACACACTAACACAAATTTTAAATTGTTGTTCGACTCATTCTGCGTTGTTGGGGAAGAATTAGATGATAAAAATATTTTATTACGTTTATGTGTAATATTATAAAAAACACACTCACACAAATTTAAAATTGTTGTTTGACTCATTCTGCGTTGTTGGGGAAGAATTAGATGATAAAAATATTTTATTTTGTTTAGAAATTTAATCATCGAAATAAAGCGGAAGATCGCGCACTTCTAGTCACTGACAGCTTCGTATGCAAATTGAATTCCAAAACATTTAAACCTATGAGCGATCCATATGATTTGCGAAAGGTAAAAAAAAATTTTTTTATTAGTAATTATCAAGGCTCACAGTTTGTTGAATACACGAGAGTAAAAAAAAAGTTTTTGGAAATTTTTTAGAAGTCGTTTCGTTAGTATGGAAAATCACGACAGTTAATTCAATGTACACAAAGGTCATGAGAAGATTTAAAAATAATTTGTGTATAACTTTGGTTAACAAAAAAAACAAGATCATAATACACAAAAATAACAATAAAACATACAACAATTATTCTAGAAAAACAGCGGAGTTGTAAATACTTTCTTCTTTCTCATTTTTTCCGGTCTGATAAATTATTTTCAATTCTTCTCGAGACCTTTATGTGCAGCATTGAATTAACTGTTGTGATTCTTCATAAAATTATCGTGTATGGCTTTTGCCAGAATTTTTTCCAATTGTTCAGCAATAATTTTCAATGCTTAGGTATGTTGTTAGTTTAACTAGGCCTGACTACGAACATGTAAATCTAGAAAATTAAAGCTACGGAATAGATTCCGCTTGATTAAAACAAAGTTTTTTGTAAGTTCAAAATTAACTTGCCTCTTTCTGCAAACCGTGCATTTCGCATTAAATTTATAATAATAATAAAATTTTAAAATAATATAATAAAATAATATTAATATGATTTTAAAATAATTTCTCAAGTAAAAACTAAATTTTTCCAGCTTGCCTCAATCAGCGTTTCTTCCGGTCAGGATGAATTGGCGGTTCTTCACTTCGGAAATTACGATTTCCTATTTTACATCAAAACTCCGTCGGGTCAAACGCGCGTCGGAGAACTGGTTGGTGCCATTTTGGAAAATTGCCAAAAGTAGGCATGTCAAGATTTTATTAATTTTAGGATTAGAATTTTATAGTCTAGTAAGTTTTTAAAAATATTAAAAATTCTGTGGCGTGAAAATTCTCGTTTGAATGTGAGATTTCCACATCTACACATCTAAGGTCAGTTTATTTGTAAATTCAGATTTTTTTTTTGTAAGTAGTCGCTACAAAAAAGATTTACACTATTCGTTAAAAGAACTAAGCGATTTTGTGTCTTAAGAAGGTAATAAAGTTTGCAGCGGAACGGAATAAACCTACAGTGTTACAACTTATAATAATATTGTTATGGTATTGTTATGTTGTTTGGTTGCAAACTTAGCGCTGAGTAATAGGTCTTGTGTATCCTTCTTTAATTGAAATAAAAAAATTACTTTAAACATAAAATTATTTGAATCTTTCATTTCGAGCAACAATAGTTTGAAGTTTTCTTGTAATAATATTGTTATGGTATTGTTATGTTGTTTGGTTGCAAACTTAGCGCTGAGTAATAGGTATTGTGTATCCTTCTTTAATTGAAATAAAAAAATTACTTTAAACATAAAATTATTTGAATCTTTCATTTCGAGCAACAATGGTTTGAAGTTTTTTTGTAGTACATTGTCATGGTATTGTTACGTTGTTTGGTGCAAACTTAGGGCTGATTAATAGGTAATGTGAAACCTTCTTTAATGGAAATAAGTAAAAATGACTTTAAACATAAAATTATTTGAATCGTTATTTGAACAACAATAGTTTGGACTTTGTCAAAGGACATTGTTAGGTATTGGTATGTAGTTTGGTTGCAAACTTAGCGCTGAAAAATACTCGTAACTGTGACTCTTTTTATAATTGAAAAAAAAAATAGTATAAATTATGAATTGAATTGAATCTTTCATTTTATATGATTGTAACTTTTTGTGTTAATAATATTGTTACGATTATTGTTACATTTTTGTGCAAACGAAGCGTGAGTAATAGGTATTGTTGTATCCTTCTTTATTAATAAAAAAAATTTAAACAGAAAATTAGTGAATCTTGTTTGGACAATGGTTATTTTTTTGTAGTTCATTGTCATCACCGCTCCATGAAACGATCCTTAAAGGCTGGTTCATACTTATGTAAAAACGTCCTTTGGACAAAGTCCAAAGGACAATCACAGCGTATAAACGTATGTAAAAACGTCCATTGGCCTTTGTCCAAAGGACGTTTTTACATAAGTATCAACCAGCCTTAAGTTAGAATCGTCAAAAAATACTCGTAACTGTGACTCTTTTTATCCTTGAAAACAGAAATAGTATACATTATGAGTTGAATTAAAGTTTATTTTATACTGATTGTAACTTTTTGTGGCGTTTTATCGACGATTATAGTACATTTTTGTGCAAACGACGACGTAAGTTTTGTTTTGTTGTTTTTTTTTTTAGAAAATTTAATCAGAACATCCCAGTGAATTGTTTGGACAATATCTTATGTCAGTTCAAATCCCCCGTCCAAACCGATCCTTAAAGGCTGGTTCATACTTATGTAAAAACGTCCTTTGGACATCAAAGGCCTGGTTCATACTTATGTAAAAACATCCTTTGGACAAAGTCCAAAGGACGTTTTTACATACGTTTATACGCTGTATTTGTCCTTTGGACTTTGTCCAAATGACGTTTTTACATAAGTATGAACCAGCCTTAAGCCGCGGTCCTGCTATCGTTATGTATAGTGTTTGGTCTCAAAGTTAGCGCTGAGTAATGGACCTTGCGTATGCTACTTTGAGCGAAATAAAAATACGCTTAAAAATATATATTTTTTGTTTATTTTGATCTTTTTATTTCGAGCAACAATACTCCAAGTTTTTCCTCTTCAGTTCATAAATTGTACATTTTTGTACAAGCTAGAGGTATAATGACTACACTTTAATTTTTTAGAAGATTTAATCGGAACATCCCGGTGAACTGTTCGGACAGTATTTCCTGTCAGTTGAAATCCAAAGTGAAACAACTTTCCGTCCAGACCGATCCCCAAGCCCCGGTGCCGCTATTCAAACAAGCAGGAGAAAGTTTGCAGCTGGTCTGGCCCACTTCGGCTTAACACTGAAGCTTTTTGTCAACTGCGATTTTTATTAACGACTATTACAAAAAAGTAACCACCAATGAAGAAAAAGTTAGCATTTTCAATTAATTTACTAACGGATCGAAGATCAGTATTAAAACGAAAAATTTAGCCTTATTTCAAGAGCTATTTTTATTAATGGCTACAAAAAAAAGGACAACCCGCGGGAAAAAATGAAGCGATTTTAACTTACTAATGGAGAGAAGATCAGTGTTTTAAACGAAACAAAGAAAAAAATTGAGCTTGGATTTATTACGCAAATGTTTCAGTAATATACAGTACAATATTTTGTAATAAAGAGTAATCAATATTATCATGAAATCGCACAGAAGTGAGAACCGGTAGTATAGGTGGCCTGGAGGCATTGTTATATTCCCCAACCCCAAAAAAATCCCGTAATTACCGACATCTTTCACCCCTCATCTCAAATTTGGAGGTAACCCCGGTATTTAATCCCTTTCCGTGGTTTCCTTTTCTTCGATGAAAAGTGTTTTGTAAATGTATTAATTCCCATATTTTCGCTGGTAATCAAAGAGCGTTTGGGCGCACTCACACCCCGTCCATCTGGGACCATTGCGAACGCACTCTAATAACGGCGAAAATAACGAAAATTAATATATTTACAAAAACACTTTTCACTGTTATAACTGGGGAGAAGGCAATCACAGGAACGGGTTAAATTGATTTTCTCAAAAACAATATCATTTTGTTTTTAACTGTTTAATCATAGGGCGATTTGTAAAGTTTTACTACTTTTTGTGGCCCTACCGAAAAATGTGACTTCGCATCACCTATTAAACCATAAAACACGAATTACTTTTTGTTCCTTAATATTGTTATTTTTTATATTTGTTAAAATCCTAATAGGAAACGTTGAACATAAACCAAAGTACCACACCATGTTTACTAATTTTGTGTTGTTTTGTAAATTGTTTCAAAACTGTGTTTGGATATAGATTTGCTGTTATTTATTTATTTAATAAAACAATCAGGTTATCCACTGTTTTTAACACACTGTCTTCTGTAATATCCACCTATCTCGCGAAACTAAAAAATGCGTTTTCAAAACGGAAAATAGTACATTTTGAAGTAATACTACGTCCACTTAGTAAGGAAGAATCCGTTGTGTTAGTGTCACAACTCCCGTTGTGTTAATGTTTCAGAAATATGACGCCTTATAAATACGAGTTGTAATGTAACTCTGTAGAGCTATGGTGTAACGCAGAACGTCAGTCAATGAGGTACAGAGGCTAAAGATTACATGTTCAAGTCCTGTATCGCTCATTTTTCAGCTAAAAAAAGCTTAAAATAGCAAATTGTTTCGCAATCTTTCTTTCAGAAACTCCATTTATTCGGCCTTATATTTCTGGACGTTACATTAGCAGTAACAAGAATATATAACACAAGAGAATGTCCGACTGTACACTAAATTTTTGACCAAAATTTTGCGAGAAAAGTCGCACTTTTGAATTCGTGTGCGACTTTTCTCGCAAAAATCCGCCATTTTCTGCTAGTTTTTCCGCGCTGCGATTTTTAACACAGTGTTAGTTTTCTCGCAGCGGGAACTGCGACTTCTTTCGCACTCTATGCTGCTTTATTCGCACTGCGATTATTTTCGCACTGCGAGCCGTGCCGCGCAACAAAAAAAATACAGACGCTGGTAGTCATTTTCACTGGAGTAAAACACTTCGAAACATGTTTTATTTAATTTTAAAACGTTGGAAAGTGATTTTATTTTATTAAAACTAAAAAGTTTCAACATCTTAAGGTAAAAAAAACGACTTTTACTCATTTAAACACAAAATTTTCGCTCCGCTTTGTTTTTTTTTTTTTTTTGTTGTGCAGCCCGACTCGCAGTGCGAAAATAATCGCAGTGCGAATAAAACATCATAGAGTGCGAAAAAAGTCGCAGTCCTCACTGCGAGAAAACTAACACTGTGTAAAAAATCGCAGCGCGGGGAAACTTGCAGAAAATGGCGGATTTTTGCGAGAAAAGTCGGACTACAAATTCGAAAGTGCGACTTTTCTCGCAAAATTTTGGTCAAAAATTTAGTGTACAGTCGGACATTCTCTTGTGTTATATATTCTTGGCAGTAATAATATTTATATAATAGTGTTTCAACTAATCATTATCGAGAATCCTAAAGCTCTGTTTTTTGCAAAAAAATCTTATTTACACTTTAAATGTCGTAACAGACATGCAACACGAACGGTAATGTTTGCAAACGCGAATTTGTTTTTAAAAAAACTAAGTATTAATCATAAAAGCATTAAAATTGTTTTAATTTTTTCCTAAGCAAAGCCCTAAAATCAAGCTAAATTTTATCATGATAAAGTTTTGTTGTATTTTCCAAGTGTCAAAATTTAAAGGAAATAATGCAAACGCATTATATTTATGGTGAATTTACACCACCTTATGGTGATTTTGTAACGTTTATGGTGATTTTGGCCTCTGATGAATTTGTCCTATGCGTAAGGAATACTTTGCATATGGTGTCGCTTAATGTGCAAAAGCGTGGGTTGTGCGCAGCTGATTAGTCGTTTTCGCGCGGTTTTCCAACCAAAAAATAAAATCGTCGTTCGTTACTCTGACACAAAGAGTCACAATAAGTATTAAATCAACGTGACTCTGACCCATTTTGTTCGGATGAATTGTGTGTTAAGATATAAAAAGAGTCACAGTTATAAGCATTTTATGACGCTTCTGACTTATTGTGTCAGAGTAACGGCGAAATCTGAGTCAACTGTTGTGAACGCACTTTTCAGAGCTCGATCTTTCTTACGTGAGATCCGAAGGTTATTTTTTTTAACCAAACTATGTAGCAAATTAAAATAGCAAAAGCGAAATTTTTCGAAAGTTATTGTTAAACAAACAATAATGTTTGTTAAAGAAAAAGTCGTCGTTACTACAGCAAAAGAGCCGAAATTCGTATAAAATATATGCGAATGTGACTCATTTTAGATTTTAAAGAGCACGCTATTAACTGCAGAATGAGTTACAGTCATGTGTATTTAACAATGACAGTGGCTCATTTTGTCGTAGGAACGACGAAGTGTCTTACCGTTCGGCCAACGACGAAAATTCCGATTTAAATACTTAGCAACGAAAATCCTTAGTATCTGTTATATGCTGTGTTTATTTTGTGTGTTTGCACAAGCCTGTTTGTAGTCTTGTGTTTTTGCATACTTCGCTGGTTAGAATAAGTCCAGAAAGACCGGTTCTAAAAGACCCGCGCTGCTTCTCTTTCATCCACTGCATTAGCGTTGTTTTATGAAAATTAACATTTCTGCTTTCTTTGTTGATATAGTGGTGAATTTATTTTTTTACTTATACTGTGTTAAAAGCATAAAAAATATTTTTGCTGAGTTATTATTTTAATTTTTTGTGATTTTTAATTCATAATCAAAAACAATGTTAGATTTTTGAAGTTCAATAAATAATATTAGCTGAAGATCAGGACCATGACACTGGAAACTTTTGACCAAGCCTTGGAAGTAAGTGTTTTTGTTCCACTTTTTAGCCTTTTTGAAATTTTTTAAATGTTATTTTTTTATTCCTTAATTCTCGGAATCTTGTTGATTCTGATGATCTTCCACAACAAAAATATTTTTGAACGCATAAAACAAAAGTAAAATAAAACTTTCTAAAAATTAATATTTCTTAAGAAAATTGTTAGGGCTAGCTTTAAACTTAGGAATCTATGAAATTCCATGAATGGTTATTTTCCTAAAGCTAAAGTCTTCCAGGCTGAAATTAAGGGCGTAACCGCTCTTCGTCAGAAAGAAATAATAAACACGCGAGCGAAAAAAATTTTAAAAGTACGTTTTCAGCGGTTATGTAATCAATTATTATTAATCTGCGTCAGGTGTTTCTCTGCATGGATAATATATTTTCTCAAAAAGCCAATGGTTGCTTTACGCGTTTACCACCCATTTATTTTCACCCTGATAGAATTTACTTTTAATTTGTTTAAGCAGGTTATTGCATTAGAATAAAACTGTTTTAGTGGCTGCCCTGTATTTAACGGCTTTGTGGGAATACGATTTCGATTCGACCATTTTATTTTTTATTAATTTAAATTTTGGTTTAAGTTTTTAGCATCGCACTGTATTACTAATTTTATTTACTCTTGGTTTCGACATTTTTCATTCAATTTTGCTTAAAAACCTATATGCTTTTTTTTGGATGTGTTCACTTTTCATGCAATTTCTTGATAATTTAACAAGATGGCGGCGCCTACATAAAAAAAACCAATTCATGGAATTTCATGGATAGGTTTTTGCGATTTTAAACTTTCGGCTTCAGGCAGTTTCTCATTTTCGGCTCACCATTCCAACTTCAAGTTTCGTATGCTTCAAAGATCCTAATTTTTGGTTTATACAGTAAATTATGTGGGTAGTGTTGTATACGTAGTTAATTGTTCAGTTTTTTTATAAATTTTGTTTAAAATTACATTGACAAAAGCATTTTCTTTTCATTAAAATATATTTTTACAATTGAAAAATTTAAGAAGTACATATTTGTTTTTCTGAGTAATACAATTAACGACCATTACTTTTTGCATTTAAAGTTATTTTAAGCTTTAAAAGTAGGTTTAATGACTAACGTTTGTTAGAACCATATCTTTTGAAAAATTTACTACTCAAAAAATTTTCAAGAAACTTAAAACTATTGGAAGAACACTACAATTTTATATAGTTGGCGTTTTTAAAGTTTTTTAGTATTTAAGTAAATTGTTCAAGTACTTGAGAGTAGAGAAACACAGCACTTTAGAAGAATAGTAAGCAAATACTTTTAAGATGACTTTTTATGAATAAGATTTAAATATAGCTTCTTAAGTCTAGACTTTTTATATTTTTAAACTGTTTATAAATGATTTTAAAATCTATGGACCTCCTTGCACCCTAGTATAACAAAATTGTATGAAATACCCGGTGTCCCACGAAAAATAAAATTCTATGAAAATTATTCGACATTCATTTTTTTAAATGTGAACCATTAAAAGTTATAATATTTCAAAATATAAACGTTCAAAGTTCTTGATTTAATTATTACGAAAAGTGTTTGGATTTAATCATAACCAAAAGTTTTAGTTTTTGGATGAGTTTCTAAAGCCGTAAGTAAGTAGTGAACATATAAAGCGCCACGAAAATAGAAACTTGGAGTTCAATTTGAAAAAAAAATGGATTGCACTCAGGTTTAGACTTGTGCTCAAGTGTAGGTTTTAGTGATTTCAAATTTTGGCTCCAAACTCCAGTTTTATGATCCTTCGACTCAAATTTTTTTCAAATCTTTTGAAGAACCTAAAAAAATTACACACAAAAAACCCTTGGCTGGACAAACACAACTTGAAACGATGCCTAAAAATTACAAAAACACCTGAAATTGTTTCATTATTGTGCTTTATTGACCAGTTTGTTAAAAAGACTTGGAAAAACTTATAAAAATTAGAATTTTATGTAGTAGTTCGGGAGTGGAGACCACACCTAAAACTTTGTTAAGTGTGGTATAGGGTAAAGGTAAAACAGGTATAGGGGCAAGAGGGCTTAGGGTTAGACCCTCTTTTTTAAAAGTCTCAAAAATTGCCGAGCCCCTCCTCCTAAAATTTGGGGGTTTTAGGACTAAAAGTGGGATATTTGGAATATACTCCAAAATTTTTTGGGGTATACTCTAAAAAATTTTTGGAGCACCCCCCAAGTTGTGGGGGTCGGTTAGTATACCTCACTCCGGAAATCCGGAAGGCTATGGCCATCTAGGCATACATTGTTACTCAACTCACACTTACTAAGGCACATGTAAAAAAAGGCAACCCTACTATTTTTTGTGCATTCGGACTTTAAGCTCGACTTTCTAGTGTATACAAAAATTAAACTGTTTCAACTCTTTTGTCACTGATTTTTTTTCTATGTATCTAAACTCGAATGCTACCAGGAAGCGACATTACTTAAACACTGAATGTTGCTGAATTAATGCCAGCAGTTCATTTTAAATGCATTTCTAAATACTTGAAATGGATAAAATATAGAAAAATAAAATAAAAAATATACCAATTTATATTTGAAAACGCCATTTATTGTGGTTAAAGACATTAAAAAAAGCATGAAAAAATAAACTTTTTGTCATAATATATGTATTTTACATCTGTTTTTATATTAATATCTTTTAATAAAATAAATATTAAATGTATAAGGTGCATAAGATTTTGGCCCATCTTATGTAAATTTCAGAATGAACTGACTTAGTTTGCTACGTTTAAATTAAAACAAAATTCAAAACATTCAATGTAACTCTAAAGGCTGGTTCATACTTATGACAAAACGTGCTTTGGACAAAGTCCAAAAGACAATTTTAGAAAAGCCAAAACGTCCTTTGGACTTTTTGCTTTGGACGAAGTATGATATGCTACTTAGAATTTGCCCTTTGAACAAAGTCCAAAGGACAAAATCCAAAGAAAAGGTCCAAAGGACAAAAAGTATGAACACGTTGTCCTTTCTATTTTGTCGTTTGGATTTTGGACTTTGTCCAAAGGACAAAGTCCAAAGGGAAAAGTCCAAAGGACAAAAAGTATGAACACGTTGTCCTTTGGATTTTGTTCTTTGGTCAAAGTCCAAAGGACGTTTTTACGCCGTATTCGTCCTTTGGACAAAGTCCAAAGGGAAAAGTCCAAAGGACAAAAAGTATGAACACATTGTCCTTTGGATTTTGTTCTTTGGTCAAAGTCTAAAGGACGTTTTTACGCTGTATTTGTCCTTTGGACAAAGTCCAAAGGAAAAAGTCCAAAGGACAAAAAGTATGAACACGCTGTCCTTTGGATTTTGTCCTTTGGACAAAGTCCAAAGGACGTTTTTACGCTGTATTTGTCCTTTGGACAAAGTCCAAAGGGAAAAGTCCAAAGGACAAAAAGTATGAACACGTTGTCCTTTGGATTTTGTCCTTTGGACAAAGTCCAAAGGACGTTTTTACGCTGTATTTGTCCAAAGGACGTTTTGTTATAAGTATGAACCAGCTTTTACTGTATTTTTTACCGACTTCAGGCTGGGTAACAACATTAATTCGAAATACAATTGGCATTTCCGTTATTGTTTTTAATTTTTGTTATATTTATTCTGTTAATTTTTGTTATATTATTTTAATTTTTGTTATATTTATTCTGTTAATTTTTGTTATATTATTTTAATTTTTGTTATATTTATTCTGTTAATTTTTGTTATATTATTTTAATTTTTGTTATATTTATTCTATAGCGGCGGCTGTCGCGACCGCTCTGTCGCTTCTGCAGTGCCGTTGAGTTTAGTTTTGTGTTTAGTGATTGTTCCATCCCCGTTAAAAAATTCACCATTTTGAAAATCAACACTTTAGTATGTAATGTTAATTTTAGTCTTGATCTAGAAACAAAAATTCCAAATACACAATTGAAAGATTCAAAATTTAGGAACGTGTTTTTTATTTGAAGCTGAAAATTAAGTAAAAAATCGTGACAAAAATTTTCATTATAAAAAACAAAATTGTTTTAGAATACTATTTTGTGTATTTTTTATGGTTTTTTTTTAATTTTGTTACTTATCAGATAAAAAAATAAACGAAATAATAATAATCTTAAAAACACTACTGTGTTGTTTATTTCAATACTAGCAAAATGATATTATCTAAAAATTTAAAAATAATTGTTTTAAAACTGATGTAACATTCATTACACAAGATTTACAGCTTTTAATAGCCAAAGAAAAGATTATATAATTAAAGCGTTTTTTTACAATTATTCTAGCAAAAGCCGAAACAAAGTTTCAGACAAAAAAGCCTGATATTAAATGAAATAGTATTAAAGCTACAATAAGTTTAAAAACTTAATGCCATAAAAGACTGAAACAAGTCTCCCTAAAATAAGCAAATGAATAATAAATTTTATTAAGCTTTCAGAAACAACAAAATTTAATAAAAAAGAATAAGTGTAAAAGCTTTGGTTTGGTTTTTTTAACCATTTGACGAAAATGAATATAAGATATTCCCACAGCTTGAATAAATGGGGTGGCGGAAAAAAAAGCACCCGTGACAAAAGCGGAAAAAAAGCACCCGTGCGCAAGGCGAAAAAAAAACACCCGAAAGAAGCACATGACAAGTATCGCACAGTGGCGTTTATTTACTACGTTATAAGTATGATATTATTACGTCATAACTTATTGTAAAGTATTACGTTTTAAGTTAGTAGCATGTATGCATTAATAGTTTAAAATATTTTTAGACCTTTGTATTTGGTTTATAAACATAAAATTAAATTTAAAAGTATTCGCAAAGTAAATAGATGAAAAATGAAATAAAATTGATTTTGATTTGCTGGGTTATAAATGCTAGAAATGACAAACAATCTGTGTTAGCTTTAAAATTGAACTCTTCAAATTGGAACTGAAAACTCCTTACTATGCGATTTTTCTATTAATAATCACAATGCTATAAACTATTTGATCAATTTTTCACACCTTCTAAATCTGTTTGTTAAATTTAGCAGCTTCTTTTAGTTTATATTGGCGGTGTTACTTTTAGTTTATATTGGCGGTGTTAGTTTTAACATATTTACAATTATACACGGTATTCACAAAACCTTGGACCGGGTTCATTTGGATTGGGTTCGTCTGCTTTGGTCCGAAAACTTTACCGGGTCCACTTTTTGGACCGAGTCTAGTACTTAATATTGTCATCGCACGCTTTCATTAATTTGTTTTAACAAATTTTATTCAAAATCTTGTATTAGGTATAATACAAACAGTTTATACTTTTTTGTTTTAAAAATACATTTTTGATAATTTTTAGTCGTTGTAAAAATATGGGACTCGATTTAGTTTTCCCGCTAAAACAAAAGGACCCAGTCCGACTGGATCCGGTCGGAAGTTTTGAATACCAATGAAAGTTTTTTTCGTTTTAGTTTTCTTTTTCAATTTTTATTTTTGTCCAATATTACATAATAAATATGAATTAAGGTCAACGCGTTTTAATTAAATGTACACAAAACTTTTAGTTTTTATTCCATCTTGATTTATTTTTAATTCCCTCAATTTCTAAAGTATATTATTATAATCGTTAAAAAATGGTTAATTTTGACGTTTGAATGAGCGGAACCTTTTAAAGTTTCTGTAACTGTATTCAGCATCTTTAAATCTTACCAAGCCAGCGTTGGCAAGGTTTCGTACTGTTAATTTACATGGAAAAAGTCACAGTTAATCGACGAATGTCATAGAAATGTTTTTTTTTTCGTAAAAATAAAATAACAACGCCTGGCTGCAGTCCCTACGAATATAATTATATAATAAAACAACGATCGTTTTCTGAAAATTCCAGATTATTTTTTTAAGATCACTATTGCAAAAGTTAATAAAATAATAGCGTGAAAATCTTTAAAAACTCTGACCAACAAGTTATATTAAATACTGATAACGTAATAAATAAACGCCGCTTCATGATATTTGTCATGCGCTCCTTTCGGGTGCTTTTTTTCCGCCTTGCGCGCGGGTGCTTTTTTTTCGCCTTTGCCACGGGTGCTTTTTTTCCGTAAACCAATAAATGTTTGCACGCGTTAATCAGCTGTATGAATACGACGGCATTAATTGAGTCACACGTCACCAAAACGGTTTAAAGAAAATATTATTATTATTAACGTCTATTTAAGACCAAATATCCAAATCTAAGTGCGAAAAACCTTGAAAAATTTAGATTTAATATAAGGCGACTTTTGCTTTAACAATTACTTTGCCGGTTAATTTGTTTTATGTAATAGATAGAAAACATTAAAGAAAAATTCGCCTTATATTAAATCTAAGTTTTTCAAGGTTTTTTAAACTTATTAGATCTGGATGTTTGGTCTTAAATAGACGTTAATAATAATAATAATATTTTCTTTTAGCAGTTTTGGTGACGTGTGACTCAATTAATGCCATTGTATTCATACAGCTGATTAACGCATGCAAAAATTTATTTAAGCTGTGGGAATGTCTTGCATTTATTTAAATATGTAAAATATTTAAATATGTACGCCCGATGAGAGATTAAAAAAACAAACCACGGCACACCTGTCAATATTGAATTGAACTCAAAATAATCAAATCGTTTATTTAAAATAAAACATTTATAACTGCAATATAATAAATATAATTAAAAATTTTGCATATTTTCATAGGAAAATTTGCATATAAAATATCTTAAATACATCTGAATTTTTACGAGAACGAATGTGTTTGTTTGCAAAGTCCAACGTAAGCAAACAAAACACACCGTGGCTGGTGTTTGATAAAAAACATATCTGGAATAACCAAGCGATATTTTGCTAATATCTGGACAACCGCTGAAAATTATTTTTTTTGTAATGTAATTTTTTACTCAGTGAAACCTGAGGCATCGATTGATACAAAATCCAAGCGAAAAAAATGCGCCATGATTTAGTATACTGCACATTTAAACACATATTTTGTGTTTCAACGCACACACAAAAATAGAAAAAATATTTACCTTCAACGTTTCAAAAAATGTTTTGAAAATGTTTACCTTCAACGGTATGTGATTTTAAGCTGTAAATAATAAAGTAAGAAAGGGCGATGAAGATAAGGTTTTAAATTTATCTACGTTTTCTAATTTTATTCAAGATGACACTGTGAGGCTTAGTGTCTCGCGGCACTCACTGGTTACTCCAGATTTATTTTATTCTATTTTTTTAATTATTTTTATTGTTGCCGAGTGAGTGGCTCTTAATGAGCGGTTAGGATATTTGTTCGTTCTTCACTTTGAAAATTAGCCATATTTATAAAAAGATAATAAAAGGATCCATAATCTAAACCAAAAAAATAACCACAAGAGAATGTGTATTACTGTGTTAATTTACTTAATATGTAATTTAATAAGAAAAACAAGTGTCACACAAGTACACCCGTACCCAATGCGTAACTTTGAAAAAAATTGGTCGTTTTTCTCATGAGAAGAGATCTAACTACGGGCAATAAAGCATATACAAAACTGAAATTCAGGTGAGGCGACAATTTAGCATCTACGTGCAAAAATCAGCTCCAAATATTTACCACAGGAAAAAAATTTTCGGGAACCCAAAAAAAACGAAAGGCAAAAAACTTAAGCAAAGTAACCTTATTAGTATGAAATTCAGGTATGGTTAGCAAAAGTTTTTAGGTTTTTAGTATCACAAAAATTTGGGTAATATTTTAGTCATGTAAAATGTTTAGATTTTTAATTGGCTAAAGAATTATTTAAGGTTTTGTTGATTTTAGATGACGCCATCAACAACGGTTAACCGCGCAGTGACTTAAACCATTTCGTCGTTGCTACGGCAAAATGAGCCGCTGTCATTATAAAATACACATGACTGTGACTTATTCTATAGTTGATAGCGTGCTCTCTAAAATCTAAACTGAGTCACAGTCGCATATATTTTATACGAATCGTGGCTCTTTTTGCCGTAGTAACGAGGATTTAATATAAGGGAAAGCGCGCTCCGCGCTCTTCCCTGATTATTTTTTAGTAAAAAGGTTTTTACGATTTTCTGAGGACTTTTTAAAATTTAATTTTCGAGTAGCGTTAAAAAATTGTTTGAAGCATTCCTATGTGGTAATTTTTAAAAATTTGTTTGAAGAGTCAGGACTAAGATAACTATGTAATGTACTAATTTTTGAAGTGGTGAGTTTCTATAAGGTTAGGGTTTTTATAGCATTTCTGCTCTTTTTTAAATAAATTTTAAAAAAAATTCTAATTGTTTGTTTTGGTCCAAATCGAAACAATAAACAATTACACTGTTTAAATTTTAGGCAATCCATAAAACTTTTCGAGATAATCGATTATTGCAGTTTGTGGGTTTGACTTTTTCCAGTGTTTTTCTGACATTTGCAATTATTCTTCTTGTGATATTCAAGTAAGTGTCGGGCTCTAGATTACTCAAATTAAGGATATATAACACAAGAGAATGTCCGACTGTACACTAAATTGTTGACCAAAATTTTGCTAGAAAAGTCGCATTTGAAAACTTTTGTGCGACTTTTCTCGCAAAAAACCCGCCATTTTCTCTAGTTTTCCAGGGCAGCGATTTTTAAAGCATTGTTAGTTTTTTTCCAAAAAAAAAAGAATTAGACTTTCTTAGCACTCAATGTTGCTTTTTCTGCACTGCGACTATTTTTATCTCAACAAAAAAGACACTTTGCGCATGTGCTACTTTTCTAGCAAAATTTGTTCAGAAATTTAGTGTACAGTCGAACATTTTTTTGTGTTATATATTCTTGTTTATATATTCTTGTTTAAAGGTATACGGTGCGGAGTCAAACTTTTTGTCGTCGATTTTGATATTTTTTTTTTGAAAAAACCTTATCCCTGCACCCAATAGCCCACAAAAATTTTTTCAATAAAATATCTCCAGTGGTTCAGGAGTTATATGACCCCACAAAAATGGCGTTTTTTGACAATTCTGTACGTAAAAGATTGCTCAATGAGTATAACGATTTAAGTTACAAATTATATGCAATAAAAGAAAGCGACTACTTTCTACTCTAATTTTTTACCTTGATCATTAAGATTTGTGCAATATTGCGTTTTTCGTACAAAAAACCTTCGTTTTTTCGCTAAAAACACGAAGTGAAGGAAAAAAGGTTGAGCAAACTTTATGAAATAACTGCCGTCGTTTGGTGTTTTTAACGAGAAACGAGAAACGCAATATTTCGACAAATACTGCACCAATCTTAATATAGGTGTCAAATTAAAGTATAAAGTAGCCGTTTTCTTTGAGTGCATAATTTGTAACGTAATTTGTTATACCCATTGAGCAATCTATCTGTCACGTACAGAATTGTCGAAAAACGCCATTTTTGTGGGGTCATAACTCCTGAACCACGGGAGATATTTTGTTGAAAAACTTTTTGTGGGCTATTGGGGGCAGGGGTAAGGTTTTCACAAAATATTATCAAAATCAATTACAAAAAGTTTGACTCCGCACCGCACCTTTAAACTAACGCACCTTGTTAAAGATTATTTATTTCGCATAAAGCAGGATACGCAAGGCCGATGTTATTTAGCCCTAATTTCGCAACCAAATACTACATACAACAATATTAACAAATATTAACATTATTACAATGTAGCTAGTTTGAGTCGGGACTTGATCCAAGGACCTTTAGTATGCATAAGGCGTGAGTTTTGCCACTGCGCCACAACCTCGACGTTTTTTGTGTGATGCCGCAATGCTTTTTGGTGTTGAACTTGTGGCAAAACTGTGTACTATTGTAGTATTCGTTGTGCGTGCTTGTACAGCGCCAGTCATCGCTACCATCCCAGAATGAGTCAAATCAGAACCGTCTTTAAATACTTCTAACTGTGACTCTTTTTATTTTTTAAAATGTAAATGTTATGAGTCGGAGTCAAATTTATTTAATTCTTATTGCGTAGTAAGAACACTGTGGAACTTTTCTTTCCCTCCAGATAACTGCCAGGTTACTGAATTGACTAAAGTCACATAAAGAATAATTTCCATACAATAGGATTAAATTTGAAATAAATCCTTTGGAATTTTGAGTTCAGTACAATCATGGTACACTTGCTGTATGTACCATGATTGTTGTGTTTTTGTAAAAACCACTAAAATCAAATTCCAAAGGATGTAGAGCAAATTTAATCCTGTTGTATGCAAATTAATCATTATGTGACTTTGGTCGATTAAACGCTACGAGCACGACAACGACGAGAAAAGAGAAATTTAACCTTTCTGATTAGTAAGGCGAAAAGCGCAAATGAAGGCGTCGACAGGTCCTCTGAGTCGCAAGACGTCATCTATGTAGGTGTTTCGTCCGAGGCGTGATAATAATGAGAAAGGCTTAAACTATAGCAGTAAACCATAGTTAAACCAAAGTAATGAAAATGTCATATTAAAATCAACGAACGAATTTTTACTGTTGTAACGTTAAAATTACATTATAACTTCATTTGTCATGCTTATTTACACTATACAATCGTCAGTATTGTCCTAAATGATTGTGTCACAGCATAAAATGTAATGGATAATTTTGAAATTTCAACGAGTTTATGAAACAATCTTACGCAATAATTCAATAATATCTCACTGTGTTTGTTTTATAGTAAATCTGTTTGCATTGCAATTATTCATTTTGTTTGTTTTCTAGAAGGGTCAGGCGACAAACCGCCACCAAGCTTCATCTTCAGCTGTTGGTGTCATTGTTGCTTTCGGTGAGTGAGCCTGTTTTCACAGACTTGTAGTATGGGAGAATTTTGCAGAGTGTAAAAAACAAACCTCATTAAAAACTAAACTGCATTAGCTGAAAGTAGCCAAAAAAAAAACAAACTGCATTTAGCTGCAAGTGGCTTGAAAAGCAGGATTTTTTTCATAAACTTCTATTTTGAGAATAAAAAAATAGAAGTTGTAATCTTGTGTATTGGTTTTTTTTCCAAGATGAATGAATATTTTTCTTTAAATGAAATAAAAATATAAAAAATCCATATCAAAAAAATTATTTAAAATATTTAAAATCATTAAGGATAAGGAAAAAGTTTAAAGACATTTTGGTGTTTGAAATTATAAAAATAGCCATTGAACCGCAACACAAATAATAACACAAATTTAACACCTTAGCTATAAACATTTTTACAGGGATAGACATCTTGGTTAAATAAAGTGAGTTTTTGAAAAAAAGAGTAATTACTACTGTACATTCGCACACCAACTAAGAAAATAATCAAATCAAAAAATTTTAGGTTGTTATTCGGCTTATCATAAAAGGTGATTTCAAAGTTATTCCACAACACAAATTCAAAGGATACGAAGAAACCAAAGCTGACGAAACTGCCATCACAAGACATGTAAATATTAATACCGTTTTTTGAAGACGAAAATAATTGCTAAATTAATAAAAAAATAAATAATTTAATAAATAATTTATAAAGACAATTCAAACCTAGCTGACCTCGATGATCTGTAGTATTAAGATTAAATAGTTTATTTTAAAAATTATTTATTAAATTACTAAATTTGAAATAAAAGTGCGTATTTTTAAGAACTAAAAATAACTAATTTTTGTATATTTTGTAAAAAAAAACGGGAACTAAAAAAATTCTGCATTCCAATTCGTTTTAAACAAACAACGTCACCGCGCAATTTTTAATTGGTCCTCTTATACAAATCTAAATAATAATTCAATCAGGCGTGAATCAATAAATAAATTCCTAATCAAAGACATAAGAAATTTTTTGGAATTAATGCAAATTATTGATTGATCGGTCCTAAAATCTGTGATATAAAATATATGCAGTTTTGTTTTAAACTTAAATCTTTATGATATGTTTTTTTTTATAAGTTTTCAAATTGTTTCAAATAAAACTTGATTTTAACAGTTTGGTTTTAAGTAGTTTGTTTTTTTTTGCGTCAAATGGTATTTTATTAACGTGAAAAGTACAAATATATGACAAAACAACATTTTTTTATGCAATACAAACAATTTCGGATATTTTTACGCGTTTAATGTTTGTAATTATTTATATGCATAAAAAACTCAAATAAAGTCTGAAAATATATTTAAGTTTAAGGGACAAAGCTTCAGGGCTCGAGGGACGGAACTCTGGAGCACAATAATTTTTTTTATCTATGCAGGTGTTAAGGTGAAAAGAAACATCACTAGCGCGCATACTAAACAAAAAAAAATTTTTGGAAATTACGGCCCGACCCGACCTGCAGTCCCTTTTGTTAACAAATTTGACAACAGATCAGCCGCCCGTGCTTAAAGACACGAATTTTGGTAACGCTTGACCAAGTTTATTTGCTTGAACTTCAAACATTGGTCAGTGTTTATTTTTGCAATCTTATGTGCAACCTTAAATAAATAAAAATTTTTTAAAATTACTCCATGCAGCCAATGACCACCTGACAAGTTTGTGTTGGGGTCCATGACCACTTGGTCCTAATAGTCGGTCAAGGAGAAACGCAGCTTCAACGAAGTAAAGAGAGAAAATGAAATTTTCAAAAATTCGATTATTATCAAAAGTGCCTCGCATAAACCAGCCTAAAAAA
>JASAMX010022496.1:0-31159 GCA_030248175.1 Microlaimidae sp. YZB2_3
GCCCATGTTTATTTTTGATCAATCAGTAACGAACGAATGAGGAATATCGCTTTTAAGGATGGAGCGTTGGAATAATAATAATAATAATAATAATAATAATAATAATAATAATAATAATGTTCTGAATTTCAAAATTTACCCACGTTCTCTAATAATGGTTGGCGCGGCGCCACGGGGCTAAATCGCCCCGTGGCGCTTCAGCGCCACCCATGATATAACATTCTGGTAAAAATACCATCGGATAATTTGACAATCTGACTGGTTGACCTTCGGGCTTATTTGTCCTGAACCTAAGCAAAACCTAAAAATCAAGCTAAATTGATCGATGGTCAATTACACCAATTGTAAAATTACCCGATGCTATTTTTACCAGAATGTCATTTGTCTAGTTTTTTTACGGAAGGTATTTTCATGCAGGAATAATTACTAGGAACGTACTGGACAACGCATTTTTCAACAAAAACGGGATGGACCCTTCACCCCAACCGCAGAACAAATCAGGTTAAATGAAGTATTATTGCAAAACTTACAATTTGGGGAATGTCATAAAGGGGTTAAATGTTTAAAAAAGTAACGTGGACATTTTTAATATGGACAACACATTTCATTGGAAGAGGCCCTATAAATTTTAAAAGTTAAATTCTTTTCTACTGCTAATTGTTGCATTGTAATTGCCATTGCTATTTATTACTAATAGATATTAGTAAATAGAAACCCAGCGTATCATTTTTTTTTTTGGAAAAATCAACATGAACATATTTATGATGGACAACGAATTTTTTCATAAGTTGGGATGGACCTTCCTCCTAAACTAAAAAAAGGATTCAGCTAAATAAGATATCATTGGAAAGCTTACAGTTCAGAAAGTGTTATAAGGAGGTTAAAATTTAAAAAAAAAACATGGACATCTGTATGCTGGACTAAGCACTTTTACCAATAAGACAGAAGGGATCACCCTTGCTAACTAATGAACGAAGTGAGTAAATGAGATATCATTTCAAAGCATACATGGGCAAGTTGGTCCGGAGTAGGGGGGGTTAAACCCCAAATTAGGGGGGATTAAAATCCGAGAAACGCAAAATAGGGTAGTGCATTTAATTTCGGTACTTTTTTGTTTTTCCGATGTAACTTTTTACTGTATGGCCGGATTTTCATGTTTGATAGCTCATTTTGAAGCTTTCACGATACTGCGTTGCGTCACAAAAGCTTTACTGTACGAAAGTATTTTTTTTACTTAATTAAATCAGTTTTTTAAAAAATGGAAAATTGCCGAAATTAAATGTGCATTTAATTTCGGCACTTTACAAACAATCGATTGTTTCTCAGTCAAAAAATCATCATTTTCAAAAATTTAAAAGTTTTTTTTTCAGACATTAATTATTTTCAGACAGTTTTCTTTAATTTAAGCTTCTACTTGTTGTTCAACGTGTAACTGGCAAAAAGTTACAGCTAAAATTCCAAATGGTATCAAAATGAGCAAAATTTCGGAAAAAAGTACATTTAATTTCGGCACTTTTTAAAAGGACCCTCTTAATCGAGTTTAAGTGCAGTGCTATGACCCCTACAGATTTCAACGTTGCCTTTTAACTATTTACAACTACAATTTAATATCCGACCACTTAATTCAATCCGTTTTTACCTACAGCATATGAGTGCCGAAATTACACTATTTAATTTTATAACGATTGCTCACCACAGACGCAACGCAGAACCACGGGGACTAAAAATTCGGAAAATAGACTAAATTTTACCCGGACAGTTTAATTTTTAAACCAATTTATTGCGTAATCATGAAATGCCCATGTTCTAAAAACGAGTAACAAATTTATTTTTTATAAATCACATAATTTCACATGAAAATATCATAACATAACAAATAAAAAGCTCACGACAGTCATCTACATATAATTATCTCTCATTTGAGCTATCAAACGTCGTATTCCGTCCAGGATTACCAAACATATAGTCCAAAATCAAAAATGCCCAATTGGGAAAAGTGCCGAAATTAAATGCACTACCCTACCCATATCGTTTTTGTTTTTTTTTTTGAGTGCATTTTACCCATATCGTTTTTTTGATTTTTAAAAAAAAGGGTAAAAAACGCTAATTTTAGGTCAAAAAACCCTTTTTATTGCATTTCTGAACTTTTTACTGTTTAAAACATTCATTTTGACCTCAAAACTTAAGTTTAGTGACAGTTAGAAGTCATTTCGAAGACATTTTTTCCCTTCATTTTTCCAAAATTGGGAGGTTAACCTTTTCTCCCCCCACTTCTGAGTGGGGGTGGGGGTTAAACCCACTTTCTCAGATTTTGGGGGGTGTTAACCTTCCAACTCCCTCCCCCCTTGTGCCAATGTATGTTGCAAAGATTACATACAATTCACGAAATTATCATATAAGGATTGAATTTCGAAAAATTAGCAAATGAATCAGAAAAATACAGATATAATTATTTGTCAGCCGTAGGGCTGACACGGGCTACTTGCTGAAGGAAATATCCATAAAAAACTTCTAAGCTGAACTCGTACTCGTTGACTTACAGCATTCTAGCTATTAACAACTCAGCTTGAATTAAAATAACGGTTTAAAATAATGGATTTAATATTATTTAACAATTTGAAACATAAATGACAATATTTACCGGATATAGTTCACTAATTTTTGAATGTTTTTCAAAAAGCGAAATTAAAAAAATCTGTGTTTAACTAGTTTTTTAACGTCACATACGCACACTTTTAATTGGTCCTCTTGTGTCCCGTATAACTTTGATGAAGTATTCCACCATAATAACACTAAAGAATGGCTGGCTGTCGACGAAATCTATTAATAAAAAGAGTGGCAGAAGAAATCATGTTTCGGACGCCATTTCTTCAAAGGGAAAATTCGGAACTAAGTTGTTACACAAGAACACTAACTACAGTATCAACTTACTGCAAGGTGAACCTATGCTTAAATTTATGTTAAATTTTCAATCTAAAATTCAAAAAATATTCACACCTGCCCACGACTTACAATTCTTTACATTTTGCCTATAACTACAAATTTGAGTATTATTTGGAATACATTTTTTAAGATTGTGAAGTTTGAAAGGGTGTGGGTTACAAAATCACAATCGCAAGCCGTCATTCACTCTTGGTAGGTAAAATTGCAGATTTATCGTAACAATTAAAAGAGCATTTACTGAATATACCACACATAATATCAGCGGAATTTACCAGATTAACATCGTAAAAGAAACAAGCAGAATATTAACACAAAAGGATCAGCTTATTTAATTAGCCACAATAACTTAAATAATAACAAAAATTGAATGATAGAATGTAGGGTAGCTGACTTAATTTCGACCACTTTTTTTTATTTTTTCGATAAGTTTTTTTCTAGTTTTTCCAATCGACCCAAAATTTGGTCTAAAAATCAAACGATAGCTATTTTTGTTATTCCAGTACAAATTTTCAAAATTTCTGTTACACTTAAAGGTCAGTGGAGGTTTAAATTTTTTTTTATAGTGGCCGAAATTTAGGCGCAAGCCATTAACTTCGGTCACCTAGAAAAAACTAGCTATAACTATTGCCAAAACGAACATTAAAAGTTTTTAAAGGCTCCAAGTTTATCTTTCCGTATTGTTCTTAGTACATATAACTTATTTTTTTCCCGTTTGCAAACTTTAATAGTCATATATAGTGCTTCGTTCTAAATTTGATGCAGTTTAAACACAAAGCAAAAAATAAAAATTCAAAACATTCACTTTTTGTATGAAAAATGTTGATAATACAGAATAACAAAACTAAAAAAAAACTTTTGTAACACTTTATTCAACATTTATCCAGTTACTTTTGTGCTAGTTCTTTTGTGTTTTAAAAATAAGCCGATTTTCTAACACTCTAAATTGGTGGCTGAAATTAAGGCCTGGCTGAAACTAAGTCAGATACCCTAAGCTATTTAAAAAATCCTAAAAATAACTCAGGTAAATTTTCGATGGGTGATGAATGAATCATAACTTATTACTTCAGCATTATTGGCCAAGGAATAACAAATTTTTTTATTACTTTTAATACTTTATCTTTCCTAGCCTTAAAAAATGCTTAAAAATGCTTACACAAAAAGAAACAAGGGCAATTTTCACACCTACAGAAAAGGAAATTCTAGATAACCGAAATGCCAATTTTTTTACACAAAAGAAGTTGTATTTTATATATAGATGTTAAAAAATTATAACATGTGTAATGATTTCGCAATTACAAAGAGATTGCTTTGATCAAAATTTTTTTGGATAGCGAATATATCTGTCCCAGGCCCTTCCCCTAAATACTAAGCTTTGGAGCTTAAAAAAAACCGAAGACATCATCAAACTTATTTAACCTCATGTTTAATTTTTTTTAAGCTACATGTTTAACTATATATTTTTAACGGTGATTTTTTAATAAACAAAAAAATTATAAAGAAGAATTCGAAATTTAAGTTAATTTTTTTAATATAAAGATATAATAAATTTATTACGGAAAATTAGCACAAAGAAATAGACGGGGCCCCATAGCTCGAAAACCGGATTATCACTAATGCTTGTGTATGATAAAATCAAATTCGCGCATTGTGTGTCAAGCAATTTTTAAAGCTTTTACAATGAAGTTTAATTTTAAAAAACAGTTATTGTTAAGAGTGCACTTAACAAACTGATATAGCTTTTTCAACTAGTCCGTTGCAGCTTTTTCAACCTTCTCAAACTTGCTGTTCTGTCCAATAAGCCCAGTTTTGTATTTGACAAATTAGTATCGAAAGAGGAATGTCACGTTAAAGATAAGTTCTTATCTCATATTATTGAGCATAACAATAAGCCGATATGATGACAATTTCACAATTGGAGAATTTTCCATATAGTGTTAGCTGACCCATTGGCGTGAGGTTAAATTGTGCTCCCATTTCAAGGAAACAGTATTTTTACTTAATCCATAATAACTAAATAAAACAAAAAAAGTTGTTCACTGTAAAGCGCAACCACACCGGCAGATTTTCTGAAACCTTTTTTTATGTTTTGAACATGCATATTTCTTTAATAATTTGATAAAATCAAATATGTGTGATTGCACAAAAAAAACAATAACTTTGTTTTTGATCAAAGAAAAACAACAAATAATGAGGTGCTGCAGTTAGTTCTCTTGGCAAATATGACTGCTCTGTCCGACATCACACATCATAACCTTCCAAAAAATTAAAACCACTCTCATAAACTTGGTTGAGTTTTTGTTTTTAATTTCAATTGGTTAACAAATAAAACTGGCGTCTTTCCATTAATCACATAGGTATCTTTCTATTTCTTCTTCAAATTTGGTCATATTTAGTACAAAGCACATTGGAAACGTTAAGCACTAAAAACTATATAAAAATATCTTTTTGTGATTTTAAATTGTCACTTTAAGTTTACGTTGAAACATTCTCAAAGAGTTACTAGCGATAATATTTAACCCAAAAGAATCCCAGCCGAGTTTTAATTTTTACCAAAATTAGTCAAAAAATACAAGCAAGGGACTTTCTGTGCACTCATTACTGCTTTTTTTTTCACAATGATTTTTATGTGGTCAATACTTGTTTTTTTTGGCTTAGTGATTTTCTTTACATAAGTGCGGAATACATAGTAACATTATTTATTGCAAAAAATTGTTAATAAAAATCGTTACGCACCAGCAAAAATTTTTTTTCTATTGAAGACGCAGGTCAAAAATTTGTATACAGCTGTTAATTCTCTTAAGTTTTATATATGTCTTGCTAATATATATTAGCAATTAAAGAAGAAAAAAAGTGAGATTGCATGAGTCAAACTATATGTTTTAAGAAACGTTTCTTAAATAGCAATATGGATTCTATTACACGAATTTTATTTATATACTATACAAACGCGATGGTTAAAAGCTTTTTTCCAGCTATTATTAGGACATTTTTACGTGAAAAACTCAGTTTTTGAGTTGGTTTAAAAAAGTGCGCTGTTAAAAATTTTCGCGACAATTTTTACTCTATTTTTGACAAGTAATCGTAACAAAGGATATGTGTTAAAATTACAATCCCTGTACTTTTTATTTGGAAATGATTTTATATGATTATCTTTTGTTAAGAAAAATGTTATTTCTCCCTGATAAAAAAAAAAAAGAAAAATACCTATTAATTCTTTTTATACGTGAGGAGGAGAAGGGGCACGGTAGGTCCTATTCATCTGGCCTCAAATTTTTGGAACCCAAAAAATTATGGGTTCCCTTCTATTTTTTTCATTTTGACAACTATTTCGTCGGAAATTCTAAAATGAATCCCACAACAACATTATTTTTATTTATATATTTTATTTCTTTGAAAAACAAGAAACATACATAAGCAAGTTAATATCGCAGTGATATTGTATGTACCTTTTATAAACTAAAGAAAGGAAAAAAATCACATTCTTTTCCTACCCAAAATTTGGGTTTAATCTAGGCCTATATTTACTGTTGCAAAGGTTTTTAGTAAAACCAGGACTTTTGTACTTTTTTACCCGTAGGTAATTTATATCTGGCTGACTGATGACTTTTAGTATTAAGTCGATTATTTTACAACAGCAATAATAATTTAATATTAAAGATTAATTACCGTAGTTTAACATTTTCGAACAGAAAGAAACATTTTAAATGCTAAATTTAAATTCCTTAATATTATGTGAAAAAAGCGAAAAAAAATATATGCGTATCAATTTTTTTAAAGCCTTAACCGCACAATTTTAATTGGTCCTTACGAGGCACGTTAGGTAAATTCAACCTTAGTTAACATATTTCATTCAATGAAATTCAATATTAGCCACCCAAAAACTTTTTTAAATTAATCATTTAAGCTAACATTTGTTTAAAACTGGCCCCCTCTCTAGATTTCTAATTAGTTGACCACGGTGAATCCTCTTACTCCAGAGGGGGACATGGACTCGATTAGCTTTAAAATGTTATTTACAACAAATTTAGCCAGCCCGATGTTCATTCTTACGACTCCGTTCGTGCTAACAACTAGTTTAAATCCGGTCCTTCCATGATAAAATTTTAAATTTCATTTGAAAAATTTAGAAGTCATGAAATTCTTTGTTTGTCTCTTTTGTTTTTCTTTACGAAATATTTTTTACATAATTTTTGATTTTATATTTATACAGCATTTATAAAAACCCAACCGAAAATATTTTCCTTTTCAAATTTATACTTGAAAAATTTGTATTAAAACCTGTATTCTAAGCTATGACCTTCTTGGAAAACTAGCCTGATTGTACTCTTGATTGCAATCCCGTCGTATTTTTATACCTTTTAGAAACGTACCCAACATCCGCACTATTTTTGAAATCCATATCAATGAATTGGTGAACTCACAACCGCGAATGTGATATTGCTTATTTTTAATTCTTAAATTAGCTAATACCTAGTCTAGTTTTTCTATAGATTACTAACCTTCTCTAAACTAAATTTTTCAGGTCTAAATGAGTTTTTTAGTCATAAAAAGGCTCAAAAATGCTATAAAAACGTTTTTGAAATACAATCAACGCGTTTTTACTTGTTTTTCCATTTAAAATTAAAAAAACGATACGGATAAAATGCACTATAAAACTAAAAACGATATAGCAAGAATGCATTCAATAAAAATCTAATATTTAATAGAAGTGAATTTCTAAAAATCCTCATCTGCATCGCATCTGCGGATGTCAAAAAATGACAGACATCTGAGCACATTTCTAATATTAATATTATTAAATTTCATTCAACAACCTGTTTCAAGCCTTGCCTACGAATAATATTTCAAAGATCATTAAATAAAAAAACAATTTAATATTTTTAAACACGCACAGACACAACACATGCACGCACTATAACACACATGCAGAAAAGCTTAGGAATATGTCAGGAATTCTTAAATTTAGGAAAACTGCCTTAGCCTTATTTTAGCACAGAATAGCTAACACAATAACGTTTATTTGATTAGTGTTCAATTAAGGACGTGCAATTTACAAGAAGTATTGGAATGTAAATAATTATTTTAATTTTCTCTTTATTGGTTAATTCTAAAAAAATATTAGGGAAAATATTTTTTAGAAGTCTATCATTGATTTAATGTTTTTCAGTTTTTTTCAGCAGTGGCGTACAAATTAATCTATAACAATAATAACAAAACATCCAACATACGGAAGACTTTTCATTTCACTTGTTAGTGAATTTATTATCTTGAATTTTCAAAAACCCAGGCACCCCCAAATTTTGAATCAAAAGAGAGGGTTGATTCTTTAGTCTTTCTAATTGTCAGTTTAACAACTGTTTAATCACCAAACATTTCATGTTTTTGAATTGGGCCTCACAAATATCTGCAGGCTTAAATGATTACACTCAGACTTGTGGTCTGAAAATCCCCCCGGAATATTAGTGGCTGTGTCCTTCCCTTGTTTTATCCCCCCTTAAAATAAAAAATAACAATTACAAAGTACCCAAAAATTATGGCGCCATTTTTGACCTATTATTACACTATTTTCGCGAATTTGTTGTAGTTTTAAGCCTATTTTAATGTATTTTAAACAATTTCAAATCTATTTTTACTTAGATTTCGCTTTTTGGCCTTTTTCTTTCTCCTCCTTTTCCTTTCTCCACTGTTTGCGTTCCCCTCCCCCGCTAAAAAAAATACCCCCAGTCCCCCTTATTTCGGAATTGCCCCCAGATTCAATAAAACATACGTCTGTACACTCACATATCATTTACAAAAAAATGTTTTCGAACCCAAAAGCATAAAAGTAAACTTAGCAAAGAACATTTCTGAGTTCTTTTATTAGAGCGAGTACCGATTTTGCGGACAGGATAACTTTATTTTGCCAAAAAATTTGATTTAAGCATCATAATCTAAAAATTTCAAACCAGTTCAGAATTAAAAATAATTTTTTGAAGTAGTTTCAACCTTAACATACCATTTTAATTCATGCTGTCATACTCATTTTATACCAAAATGAGTTTTCTGATGATCAAGTAAGCTTTTCTGATATTCGATATTATTATGTTTTTTTCTTTAGTATTCCAACCTTATTAAGTCGAATTGTATTTTCTTTATATAAATACAATTACAAACAGCAGTACAATTTACAATTCATACGATTAAAAACGAAAGATTTACTAAACACTGATGTAAATGTGTTTATATTAATTTTGTCAACAAATGATAAGCAAAATCAAATCTAACTGACCTCGAAGATTTGCAGTATTAAATCGACTATTTAACAATAACACAATATAATATTGTAAGCAAAATCGGTTTAATATTAAAGGTCAATTACCATATTTCAATATTAATTACTCAATTTGAAACAAAAAAAAAACAAACAAACAAACAGATTTTTAAGGATTAAAATTGACTAATTTTGGTAGGTACGGGGTCTTTGGAGCCGCAAGCAGAGAACGTGGAGCCATCGGGCTTAGATTTAGGCTTCACTTAGGCAAAAGTTTTAGTTATTTTTACTTCCAGCTTCAAGTTTCTTCGGCTCCATAGACCCTAAATCATTTTTGTACATTGTGCAAAAAAAGAGGCAATTAAAATTTTTCGTTCTGATTCCTTTTTTAACACCATAACCGCACAATTTTAACTGGACTGCCTATGTCCTCAAACAAACTTACGAGGTGAGCCAGATAATTCAACTGTAGTATAGAAATTGAAAAAAATCCAGGTTTGACCGTTGTAATTCAATTGTGCTACTGTTTGCCACTTCACTTACCTGGCCATTGAACCAAAGTTGAAAAATAATAAATCCTAATGCGTTAAACTCCTTTGAAATCTTCAAGATTCCCTTGAAATGAAATGCGTTGGTGAATTTCCAAATTAATGTGATGAATTCCACTTTGTGTCATGTGATATATCACAGACCGAGATAATAATTATAATGATAAAAAATTTAAATGGTAAAATGTTTTAAGGAATATTCATATTCCTTTATTATACCACCACACAACAATTAAAAAACCAACTAAGCACTACGTAGAAAACAACAAATAACAACACGAGTAGCAAGAATATACAGAAAAACTGTTTTCTTTAGAAGAATTAAATCTTTAATGTAAAAACAAATTTTTTATAATATATATCATAATATATTATAACAGCGATTTTTGTAGCTAAGTAATTTTTAGCCAATAGGAAATTTATTGGGCTATTGAGATAGAATGTTTGTTTTTTTTTATTGCTTTGAGCTCGCTTAGAAAACATTTTAATTTTTTCTAAGAGTTTGTCTGTATTCTTGTTTTACAAAAAAAAGAAGATAAACACAAAAAAGTCAAATTTTTATGGAGAGAAAGTCACTTATTTATGGAATAAAATTAGACCTTTTTGTAAATACAGCTTTTAGATTAAGAGAACAAAAACCCACCTAACATGAGTAATAAATGTAAGTAATTTTGCAAGACAATAAAATCTTTTAGCAACAAACAATTTTATTTTAAAAATTCCAAATTTTATGTTCAATTATTATTATTTATATCTAAAACGATAATTAAAGTAAAAACAAACTAACAAAGTAAAAGCCTCACGGAAGATATTTCTTAGTTTTGCCCAATAGGATACAGTATTTATAATCTCATGAACTAAGGGATTAATTTTTACAAATTAATACCAGTACAACTGACTTAGCTGCATACTGATATCAATTTCCAATATTATACTCTTCTGTTAATAGGTATATTTTCTGGCATTACAAAAACTAATAGTTTTTCTTCATAGTTTTTTGCTGTATTATCCAAGACTAAGGTTAAACGCTGAATTCACACTTAAAATTTATAAACGCATACAAAAACTTTGCATTTTTCATCTTAGTCATAATGAACATTGTTTTTCCATTAATTTTAAGCATGACATTCCGCACAGGTTTTTGGTGCTACCATGTCGAACATCACCATACGTATTATGTTGAAAAATCAATTCCTTTCTGCGACAAAGTTTTGGAGCGTGCAACAGCAAATTCACGGACAAGCTCAGCTCAAACAAACATAACTAAGTTTTCCAGGCTTAAAAAATACTATGAAATTGAGGTATTTAATTTTAATTTTTTAGATAGTGTTTCAAATGTGATATGATAATAAATTTTATAAACACATTATTTCCTGTAATAAAAGCTTTCAAATTTTATTGTCTCGGCACTAAAAACAATCAAAATAACACCAAATAAAATCAGCAACAAAAATGCATATTATCATAATTATATAATAACTAAGCATTATGGTCGCAAAAGAAAATCACGTATTATTAACAAAAGATAAATTTCTATGTTTTAAATATTTTTTTATGAGTTTTATTTTTTATGCTTTATCTTTTGATAGTTAAAAGAATCAGTAACATTACTACTAGCAAATCATGTATAAAATATTTTTACAATTTGTAACCCACTTAATTTATTAAGATCAACAATCTTTTTGTGTTAATACGGTATATTATTATTCACAATCACTGTAAGTGCGTTTGTGTGCACATATTAAAAAAATCCGTTAATAACAAAAATAAATCATGAGAAAAAGTACACCTATAATCTGCTCAATGATTTTATTTGTTTAGGTTTTTAAACTAATTTAGCGATAGAGAAGATAGTCAGCTAAAGCACTTTGCAATGCACAGAGTTAAAAAAAACGCGACTCTTGCATAATCAAAGAGCAGATTCCACTAAAGATAAAAAATTTACATAATTCTATATTTAGCACAGCGCCTTACCTCGCTGCGCAAAAGTATTCCGGGGGCGATAAGTTCAATATTGATAGCGGCTTACCCGGTGAATGCGTAATATGCACTCTTTACGCGTGGTGGGTGACTCCTTCAATTAAAAGTTTTTCCTCGATCCGGATGGTCGAGAGGAGTTCAACATGGAAGGTATAGGGCGGCGCTCTGCGCCCGTGGGACCCGGAGGTCCGGCCGCGCCGCGGGCGGAGATTCCCCCCGTCGCCGCCGGGGGTCGCTGGAATCGAATCGGGGCCACGCCCCTGACGCGAGGGCGTGGGACGGCTGTGGTGGCCCCGCCCTCCTGCCCCCGAAAGCCAGGCGGGGGTCGGTTGAAGCCGGTGGGCGGGAGGACCGGCGGAGGCACCGGTACGGGTGGAGGTGGATGGGAAAATCCACCCGAAGTTCCTGCCCCTCCTGAATCCGGGGGGTTGAGTTGGCTGTATTGATTCTCTTCATCCGCGGTTACAATCGGTTCTAAGTCTTTGAAAATTAACATTCAATTTGGTATATTATGTGAAGTTAAGTTGTTTAAGGAATAAAATATTTTGTTACTATTTGATTTGAATGGTCATAACGTTATTTTTTAGACAAAAATAAAAACGATGAATTTTTTAGTAAAAAAAACAATGAGTTGGTTTAGCTAGGGGGGTTTAGCTTTATTTGTATAGGTTTTTACGAAGAGTCACTTTTACTAACAAACCAAAATCTTGGGAACATGTTTTGAAAAGGAGCGGTAGAGGAAAACGATAAATCTGATGATAACCGGTGCGGTGCCAATGCACAATCTGACCAAGTATTAGACATACATTTAAAAGCACTAATACAATAAAATTCACACTTCCAGAAAAATTTATGTAACTTTTTTAATAGTTAATTCTTTATGAACAGCACGAAAAACAGTAAAATTCTGTAAACTATTAATTTTCTCCGCTTGTTTGTTTCAAGACAATCTGAGTGAAACTTTCCTGTTTTAGTTCATATTAAATAAAATAAAATAAACCTAACAAAATGTTTTATTGAAAATTCCAACAAAAAACAAAAGTTATACTTATAAGTACCTTGACCGATTCTTTGGTGATCCGGTCTGATAGACGATTGTTGTGTATGAAAAGTTGAGCTTGTAGTATCCATCCCGTACCGATTGAGAAGTGTGTTTAATGTAGCAGACATTTCTTCTCGAACTCCTTTAATTAAATCAAAAACATTTTACAATATCGTAAAAATGATGATTAACCGTACAATTTGCGATAATAGAACCATTTAAGAACACAGTTGCGCAGCACAATAATAATTTAATCTAAACAGATCTCCTAAAGAATTCATTGAAAAACTGTTTAAACTTATAAAGGATTTGCACTACTAAAACATGAGTGGAACCGGTGACCCATTTTATAGGCAAATAAAATCTAGTTGACCGCGATATTTGCGGTATTGAATCGACTATTTAGCAACAAAAACATTAAAACTTGTATTTTAATAATTATTTAACAAATCACTTATTTTGGAACCCAAATACAATTTTTTAAAGGCTAAAGTTGGTTAATTTTTGTATATTTTGTGAAAAGATGGAATTAAAAAAAATCTGCGTTCTTATTTGTTTAAAAAAACACGTCATTACCGCACATATTTAATTTGTTTCTTAATGTCTGTATTATAATTTTCAGCGTCAGCCAGATATAATTCAAACATAGATACCTAAAGGTAAACCCAACGTGGCTGCAACAGTTGTTCGTTGGATTAAAAAATATCCCCCATTAACTGACCATTCAAATCACGAGAACTTGACATCACTTTATCAGCCAATTAGATTCGATTTAATACGGAGTATTTTGTTTGATAAAGTGACGTCAGATTCTCGTGATTTGAGTGGTTACTTAATGGGGGCATTTTTTAATACAACGAACAACTGTTGCAGTTACGTTGGGTTTACTTTTAGTTTACTTTCTACAAAAAACATGCACAAAGTAATAACACTCACCTAAACTTCTCTTCTTAGTTTCCACTTCTGTGGAAAGAGAAGCCAACTCTTTCAAGGCACCTGCGATACGACTTTCTTTAAAGTTTTCAGAGCCACCCAATGAACCGTGCGTCTAAAAATGTTTAAAAACATCAAGCAAAAAAATTGTAATTTAATTCTGCAATTAATTCCTATAATTGCCGTGAGTTGCAAAATCCTCATAAAAGTAGTGTCAAATCCTCATGACCAAATTCTCCATAAAACAGTGTTAGGATGTCAACCTATGAGTACAGTCAATAAAGCAGGGACATTATTGGACCGTGCATCTAACACAATTAAACTTTTACTTGCCGGTCAATTTTAAATCCTCTATCAATCTATATTATTATTACCCAATTGTGAAAAATAAAAGAAATAATTAAAATAATAGTTGTAGCTGAGGTACAAGAGGAGAATAATGAGGAAGTCAGTTGACCTGAGTGGCGCTCATATATTTCTGGCCGATGTCTGTGCTGACGAAGGTGGCGAGGAGTTTTTTGAGGGCTTCCATCTGCTTGGCCTCCTCCCCGGATCCAGTGCCTAGGGGCTCGTGCTGCTTGAGCAAATTGGCCAGTTGCACCAGCTGCTCGATCTCCTGCTGATCCAAAGACAAAGGGTTCTCTTCCAACACTCCACCCCTGCAAAATCAATATTATACATCAATAAAACTTAGCATCGACATTTTGCTTATTTTGTTTGTTCTAGAATGTTGTTTTGAAGTTTCAGGTAGGGTAAGTTGTTTCGTAAAAAAATAGGAGGTTTAAACCCTCTTGTCTCAATAAAAGACATTACACTTAATTTGCATCAAAAATGCGTTATTAATATTTTAAAACTAAGTACTAATTTAATAGATATAAAATAACATAACTCGCAATATTTAAAAACTTATTAAAAGGTATTTTTTGATGATGAGATCCAATGCCTATGCCTGGCACTAGTTTCCCCAAATCCTAAAACTAAATTTACCTTTTAGGCTCGTTGGAGACTTGGCGCTGAGGGCTGGGTGCCTGACTGGAAGGCCGGCTCTGACTACTGGCCCTGGATTGTTGCTGTTGGGGCTGCTGTTGGGTTTCCGGATCACCGTATGCTTTGTTCCGTTTCCGTTTTTTCGACCAAAGCTCGTGACAGTCTTGCCACGTTGGAAGTCTGCAATTTTGTTTTCAAAAGTCCAGAGCTATATTTTCACATTTATACACTTTTAAGGAATTTTAAAAACATAAAATGCGATCTTCATTATGTTAAAAAACTTTTTTTTTTAAATTAAATATAAATTCATAACTTTAAATTTAAATTTTTAACTTTAATAAAATTACATAAAAACTTACTTAGGAGGTGGAACATTCTTGGGATTAACATTGCACAAATAGGGACTGTCAAGGGCCATTTTGGCTGTCCAGCGTTTTTTGGGGTCCAGATCAAGAAGTTTGTCTAACAACTCTAGAGCTGGTTGGGGAATGCTAAATTAAAAAAATATTAATGATTATACATCTTAGTAAAATAAAGTATTAAAATTTTGTTTTTAGGATATTCCACTAACACAGTGATGTCGGTGTGGCTTTTAAAGTTGTCTATATCAAGAAGGACCATTCTTAGATAAAACAATTCCTACAAACTTCTTCCTCATACCATGATAAAATATTATCGTTTATGTACGAATAAGCTAATTTTTTAACAATTAAGCCAGCTCCCAGTAAAATTTTTAGAGATCAATATTAAAATATAGAACTTACAAACTAAATTGGTCTTTTAGGCTCCTTCGGTAGTGCTTCCTTGGTCTAAAAGTGGCCCAAAGAGGCAGGTAGATCACTTCCGGCCAGACGTCAGGCGATGGAGTGCCGCATACTCGGGAGATAATGTCCAGCTGGATTTGTTCCGTACTCCCTTGGAACAGTGGCTTCTTTAAAAAAAGCTCCCCCAAAATGCAACTAAACACAAAAATGTTTATTTATCTAAAACCTTAATCTTCTGGTTTGCATAAACTTAAAAAGTTGGATTTAGCTTAGCGCCACAAGCCAACAAAATGCCCTTGCACTTATGGCAAATCGAACAGTAGTACAATATAGTCTTATCCTAAAAAATATAAAAATTATTTTAAATGAAAAACCGAAAATGTATTTCCAAGATATTATCAATTATAATGAATAAATTGATAATATTTTGGAAACACATTTTTGGTTTGGAAAAACATTTTTGGTCACAGTTTGAAATTAAAGATAATTACTAATGTGGTTTTGGAGTATTTCAAAAGTTGTTATAAAAATAATACTGTAGTTGCTAGAACGTTCCATAATTATACCAAGTAATTTTTGCTCAAAGTTATAATCATAGTTTTAAACAAATTACCGCCATGCTTTAAAAATATTGTTTAAAGTAGCTACACAATAACCATGAAATGTATAATTTTTTGGCTTATAAGGTTATATGGGGATAAGGTTGCTAGTTTGCTTATAGGCTTGGATTAGACAAATAATCAAAATTTCACATTATAAAAAAAAATAATAAAATCACCCATGAACTTTGCCCTTGTTTTTAAAAAGGTAATACTTTATAAAAAATTTATTTTTAATATAATTGCTGTGCAAGGCGTAATGTCTTACTTACCCCACACTCCAATTGTCCACTTGGGTGCTGTAATGCTCCATACCCAGTAAAAGCTCAGGAGGTCGATACCACAGGGTTATCACACGGTTTGTATACGGGCGGTCGTCTTCTTCGAAGAGCCGGGCCAAGCCAAAATCGGCTAATTTAATTTCGCCCCTATAAATTAGATTATTATTAAAACGAATAAAATATAAAAATTCATATCATCACTTGTACTCCAAAATAAAACAAAACAACAAAACATTTCCAGAAAAAAATCCTAGTTGAAGGAACAGTATTTATTATGCTTTGTGGAGTTAACTCGTAATTAATTTAGACCACCAATCAAGACTAAATTGCTTGCAGATGTATGCATAAAAAACAGAAAAAATATTGTTTTAACCTTAATTTTACGAAAAAAAAACAACACATTTTACCATAAAAATTTAAAATTTTAATTTGCCATAAAATAAATGACGACAGGAACAGTATAATAAAATTTATGCAAAAAATATCGTACTTATTATTTAATAAAATATTTGAGCATTTGATGTCCCGATGCAAAAAGTTTTTCTGATGGCAATAAGCGAGACCGGCTAAGAGTTGTTTCATAAAAGAAGCTATATGCTCCTCCGAGAATTCCACGTAGGAACTTTCTATTAATCCTAGTAAATCATGGTCCATGTATTCGAACACAAGATAAAAGGCACCTAAAATAATAAACATAACACAATAATCGTTGTTTTACCAAGCAACTGCGTGAGGGTTACAATAGTTCGAGACTTCAGACTTCGAGACCAGTGAATTTTACCCTCCGGAGTTAAGCAGAGGGCATCGCTAAAATAGAGCGGTCAGGGGCTACGGGGGAGTAATTTTTTACATGGATGCGGAATAATACGGGACTGGGGCCAAACCCGAAACACGAATGTTTAAATTTCAAATAAAAATTCACATCTTATTTATTAGAAAATAAATATGTGTTATAACACAACAGCTTAACCTTAATTTTTATATAGACAAAAACACTTAAAATTAGAGGGGGCCAGCCAGAAGAGTGGTTCGATATTTTAAAGCAACATACTGATTGGTGATGAAATACTGATTTGCGTCAAAAATTCTAGTTAAAAATTTCATAATAAAAATAGCACCCTAAAATTTTATTGAGAGGGGAAAGAAGTCAGATCTCAAATTCTAGATAGAGGGATGGACACCACTCTGCCCCCCTTTTTCATCCATAGTTAGATACATACCTTTATCACGTCTAAAATCGGCAGCTGTTTGCTTGTCAGTGACGATGTCGAGCAGCGAGACGATGTTTGGATGTTTCAGTTGACGCAGAATCCGAATTTCCCGCACAGCCGTGATAGGAAAGCCCTCTTTCTCGTTCTCCAGACGCACTTTTTTCAGTGCAACCAACTGGTCTAAATCAGAAAAAATCTCAGTTTAGCTAATAGTATCTTCCAAAACGCAGGAAGGGCTATTTTTTCAGTGGTGTCGTAAACGAAAAAGAGGGAAACAAACGAGAACGAATTTCTAGCTACTCACTCATGTTATAAAATCACTAAACATAGTTCGTGAAACTTGTATTCTTTACGGTTTTTTTTTGAAAAAAAAAAATGTTTTGGTTGTGATGACACTTAAAATTTTTGAAAAAACGAAAATCATAATAAATAAAACTTTAGGCACATCTACAAAATAACTCCGTTTCTTAAACTTTGTTATTTTATTGACTTTTTTCTTCTGTAAGATTAAAGCTCTCAATTTATTTTTATTATTTTGTTAAAACCAGAAGAAAAAAAATTTCACCATTGGATCGATACTGTAGTAATCTAACAAGCTCTTGTAATATAATGTAATTTAGTGAAAAGTAATTCAAAGTCTTACCGCTTTTTTCTTTTTTGTTTTTAGCCTTGTACACTTCCCCGTAAGTGCCTTCGCCGACTTTGGAGAGGATTTCGTAAGTATCAACACAACCACTTCCCCAATCAGCAAAATCCGTCGAGGCACTTTTATTTAAAACCCTGAAAGTTAACCAATCAAAATAATAATAACACACTAATTTTGTTTATGGATTGTTGATTAATACATTAGGATGCGATTTTGAATAGTTCTTAATCAATGGTTTAAACTTCAAACTGAGAGAAACTAAAGTCAGTACAAAAATAACGTGGACTGAAATAAATCTTTAAATGAGCACATCTCGCTAACAATACAGCCGGTGAGAAATTTTAATAATGCACTGAATTTACCGTTGGCTATAAATTGACATAATGATTGTCTTAATCAATCTTTCTATTACTGAAATCTTCTAAGAGATTATTTTCGTACAAAACCTTAAGTTCTATAAAATATGTGTAATTACCACTACCAGTCCAGTGAAATTCGCAACAAGAAAAATTCTCAGCATACAAGTATATGGTGGAGAATTCCTGAAAATGGTCATTTTTGGTGATCTGGTAATCTTAACATACAATCCTAATATGTAACTAAAACTGCGGATACTTTTAACATTCAGGAGACCTTTTTAAACTTTTTAGACCAATAGAAAAATATACAGACCTGTGCACTGCCTCCCTCTGGGGTTTTATTGGGGAGGGGGGGAATCCCAAAACGGGGGGGGGGGCGCGGGGGGCCACTTTTTTTGGAACGGGGGGGGGGGCAAGCAGGGCAGAAAGAAAAAAAAGGGGGAAAAAAGGAAAAAAGAAGGGAAATGGGTAAGAAGGGACAAATAATGCAAAATATACGGTAAAAATAGGCCTAAAATGGACTAAAATACATTGAAATAGTTTAAAAACTGCAAAAAAATTGCGATGATGGCGTAATCATAGGTCAAAAATGACGTCATAATTTTAGGGTCCTTTTTCATTTTTTGAACCGGGGGAGGGGGCAATAAAACGGTGGGGGGGGGGGGGAAGGGCAAATCCTCCAATAAAACGGAGGAGGGCATTTCCAGACCGTACACAGGTCTGAATATACATCAACTTACTTAGGTATTTTAAAAGTTTTTTCCGGTAGAGGTTCAGCCTTGGCTGCAGTCGGGAGGTTAGGCATGGGCAGGTCCGTCAGCCGACTCGTCTTCTTTTGCACAGGCGCCAGGCTTTCTGTAATGTTTATGTGTCGTTATATTCGACAAACTCTTTATAAATTATTGTCATTTAAAAGTTGCTACGTTTTTCTTAATTAAAACTGATCTGTTAATGGATTTTCAAAAATAAAGTTCAAACAATTGATTTGATTTTGGGTTAAAGGTGCGGTGCACAGTCAATTTTTTTGTTTTCGATTTTGATGTTTTTTTGTGAAAATCCTACCTCTGCCCTGAATAGCCCACAAAATTTTTTTCATTAAAATATTTCTAGTGGTTTAGGTGATATGAAGACCCCCAAAAATTGCATTTTTTTGATAAATCTGTACTTGGGTATAAAAATTTAAGTTACTATACACTCAAAAAAAGCGGTTACTTTCTACTTTAATTATTGATACATTGATTGTTATGATTGGTGCAATACTTGTCTAGATATAGCGTTTTTCTGACAAAAAAAGACGATACGACGGCCCTCGCAGTGGTTTGTCGGGCATATTTTGCGGTTTTATGTAGGTTTTACGTTACTAAGCGAGTAGCGGGCGTTGTGGGGTTTAGTAGCGAGTTGAGTTTGCTTTTATTCCATCGAGTTCGTGGTCTGGTTAATCTATTTTTTACAAAAAAATTATATTTTAAAACTAAAGATGAATTCTATCAGGGTGAAAATGACAATGTGGTAAAGTAACCACTCGTTCTCCGAAAAAATATCACGTGGAGAGAAACACATGACGTATTTTAATAATAATTGGTTACATCAGCTCTAAGAACTTTTTTTTATTATTTTTATTCTCAAGCGTCCATTCTTTATTTCTTCCTGACGGGGAGCGATTACGCCCTGAATTTCAGCCTGAAGGATTTTACTTTAATTTTTACTTTCAGCGGCGCTCACTTTCATTTATTTACTTTTTTTACTAGAACGTTTACAGTTTTTTAATTAAAAATTCAAGTTTTAATACACAATCATGTTTTGAACAGCCTTAAAGTTGTTCTTTTTTAAAGCATATACGAATCGGGATTAAGTTTGCCCAACATTATTTCCTTCACTTCATGTTTTTAGCGAAAAAATGTAGGTTTTTTTGTACGAGAAACACATCTCGACAAATACTGCACTGCACAAATCTTAAAGATAATAGTTAGTATTAAATTAAAGTAAAAAGTAGCCGCTTTTTTTAGTGCATATTTTGTAACTTAAATTTTTTTACCCATTAATAAATCTTTCAAGTTCAGAATTAAAAAAAACACGTCATTTTTGGGGGGTTTAAATCTCCTGAATCACTGAAGATATATTTATAAAAAATTTTTTGTGAGCTATTAGGGGCAGGGGTAAGATTTTTACAAAAAATTATCAAAATCGAAGACAAAAAGTTTGACTGTGCACCGAACTTTTAAAGGACTTTCGGTAATAAATTTAGGATTTATTTCTATAAGAGACTAACTAAATTGGATCTGTAGTTACAGGTCAAATATAAAATTGAAAATTAATCAGTGGCAAACTCAAAAGAAAACAATTATTTTTAATTACACTACTGCGCATATTGTTTATGGGAAAAGGGGGATTTCAGTTGGTGAACCACCTAAACGACGCAATTTTGAATTCCCTCATAAAAATCTAAACTCCCACCACAATTATGAAGGAAAGTTCACCTGGCAAAATTTCCCTAGCAAAGCTCGACCACCCTACTTCTTCCCTCTCAGTCACCTTGGGTATAATTTTTTGCCAAGTATTTACTGTGAAAAACCATTTTTTTATTAAAAACAGTAGTTTTTATAAACTTTCTATGCCTAAATAACTTAGTAATTTAATTAATTGTTTTGATTACACTGGTAACTATTTAGGGGACATTTCTTTTCCTTTTTAAAAATAGCAAAGTAACGTACCGCGTTCCATGACGGGTGCCGGTGGTGGCGGAGCGACGGGGGCCGGCTGGGGGGCGGATGATGGCCCGGGCTGCTCCACCGGAAGCGGGAAGGTGGTCGTGGGCGGGGGTGGAGGCGGCGGGAGTACCATGTTCCCTCCACCCGTAGTGGCTACCTGTTGCTGCTGTTGTTGTGGCTGCTGTATGGGTGTCGGCACCGCGGGAACTGCAGGCAGCGCAGGTGGAGGCGGCAGTGAAGCCGTCACGGTGGCTGGATTGTAACCCGCCGGCAGCGGTGGAGGCATATTCGGATTGTAAGTCTGAAATTAAATGATCATAATAAGTTCACGAAATTAAGAAGTCTTTCACAACTGAAAGATACACGAATAATTATGGTGCTTAGTTAAACAGAAAGGCTTAGCTAGTACAGTTATGAATGATACAGATACTCCCAACAGTTAAAATTTACGATTATAAAAAAACGATCAATAATCTAAAAAAATTAATTGCTGTTTAAAAAAAGTTGTAATTAATTTGGTTAAAAATATAGTACGCTCTGAAATTTATGTTTTCCCAGCACACAATAATTAAAATTAGTGTTCTATTTTTAAGGGTTAATAGTGTTATTAGTCTTACCGCAACGCCGGTTGTATACTGTTGCTGTTGATACCCGTAGTAAGCCATGGCTGCATTAAACTCCTCTGCGCTTTGGAAGCCCTAAAACAATGTTGTTAACTGGTTAGGGATGAGATTAAAACAAGCCTTAAAAATTTTATTTACGTGATGATTAAATTTTTATTAATTAGGGTAACTGACTTAAATTCGGCCAGTCGTAATTTCGGTCATCGGCTGTTATTTTCGCTATGTGCAAAGCAATAAAATGAACTGCTTGCGTATAGCTAGATAGATAAAATAACATGACGATCTACTTAGCTATACGCATTTCATTTTATAATTTAGCGTACGGCAAAAACCATAGCCGGTCGCTGAAATTAAGGCTGGCCGAATTTAAGTCAGTTACCCTACGATTAAAAAACTATTTGATATAATTTCCTTTTAAAACGTACGCGTCTATGTAACTGGACAAAATTTTTACAAAACCTTTGTGTATCTTTTTTTTGTTCTCAAAACGGCGCGAAGTCCAAATCCTTATTGCTTAGTAAGAATAGCGTAATCAGTTTAGGCGTTCTTGGTATTGAATGGGGCAATTACGATTTTTTTTTTGCTAGATACTAACCTTCCCTATGTAAGAAATACATTTAATAGGTTTTTCAACTAACTTAGGTGTCCCGTTTGGTTAGCTAAACTTAGCGTAATCAGTTTAGGCGTTCTTGGTATTGAATGAGGCAATTACGATTTTTTTTTGCTAGATACTAACCTTCCCTATGTAAGAAATACATTTAATAGGTTCTTCAACTAACTTAGGAGTCCCGTTTGGTTTCTCTTACCTGCATATGTGCCTGATACTCGGCACCGTAAGGAGGATAATTGCTGGAGGGTGAGCGTATGGGCGGAGTGGAGGAGGGGCTCCGGCTCCTGGTGCGCCGTCTACTTTTCTTTTTCTTTTTGTCTTTGTCTCTGTACCTATCTTTTTTCTTCTTACTTGAACTTCGACCCACCGATTCCGTCACACCGTGCATAAGAGTAGACCGGTATTGTAAACTAAAACGAACAAAAACAACAGCATAAACACGGATACAAAATAATAAACTATCTTCACTGAAAAATGAATTTTTGTCTTTTAAAGCCTGATTTATCTTTAACATTTTCTCCGTACTTTTCAAAGTCCAACTTTTACAGCATGTTTTTTTTTTGGTTTTAAACAACGTGTAAACATGTTCATAAATTTTTTTAATTTAGGGTTTGGACAGCTCTAAACTGAAAAAAATTTCAAAAACGTTCATGTTTCATACGTACAGTTTATATTGTATTTGACAATCCAAAGAACGCACTTGTATTGTTTACAACAAACAAGTCCTGGATTTTTTGTTTTTAGACCCCCTCCTTACCTATGAAACCGACCAGCCGCCTATAACAAGGGAAAGACAAGAAATAAACAGGAAAATCGACAAAATTATAAATTATAAAAATTATTCGCTTGACCATTTAATGTTTCCATTGAATAAATCTATATTCCTTCCTACGATACGAACGATCCCAAAATTTTTATACAATTTATACCATCACTTGACCCTTTAAGAAACCAAAACGTTAAATCTGTGATCAACCTTCCCCACCCAGTCCCCCCTAAAAAAACCGGTGGCTTCTTCAGGACGATCATTTTAAAAGAAAGTGTTTACCTTTCCAAAACTGTGCTTCGCTGCGGAGTTCTGGGTGTTCGTGATCGTCTGGAAGGGGATCTGGATCGAGAGCGATTGGAGTAGGACGAAGACCAAGATCGCGACCGTGTCCGATTACGCGAACGCCTTCTTTTCCCTTTTGACCTATATTATAGTAAAATATAATTTACTAACAGCATACATTAACTGACTTAAATTCGGTCAGCTCTTAATTTAATTTTAAATTTTGACCACATTTTTAGTACATTAATACAGGGGAGTTAATGAAAACTTCCCTTTTCAGAATTTGGGGATAAAAAGTTAACCGACGCTAATTTCCCTTGCCCCGCCCATGTATGTTTTAACCATGGATATTTTTCGTCGGTTTGCTACAGCGGGGTCCACCCCAGGCCAAAATTTTCTACGGGGGTCCTGACGCCCCTGACTTTTTAGGGGCGGCGGGTCCGATTTTTTAACAAAGTTTTTTTAATCAATAATTTTATTTTAGTATTTATATTTTTTTATATTTAGGTTCGCCTAATATTTCAAATTTATATACTAAAACAGCCAATTTAGGCCTAAAAAGTGTATTTAAACACTGTTTTTAACTAAGAAACCGTATTTTGACAGTAAATAAAAAAATTATACTTCTAAATTGGTTGGGAGGGGGGAAGAGGACAGCCTCACTAGGGGGGACCAGGCCGGACTACCCTCGAGCTTTGGGGGGACTGGATTTTTTCGAAAGGGGGGTCCAAAATTTTGGCTCTAGGGGGGGTGGACCCATAGGTGGGCAGCCTCCCGGATTTGGGGGGTATACCCGACACGGACACCCGACCTCCGAAATTTGGGGGGTGTCCTGAAATTTTTTTTCGGGTATACCTCAAATACCCCATTTTTAGCGGTTTTAGTAATGGGACCCCCCGAATTTTAGGGAGGGGTGTGGGTACCCCCAAATTTTAGGGAGGGTGGTGTCGGCTATAATTGTGATTTTTTGAGGGTATAACCAACCACCTTGCCCACCTATGGGTGGACCCCTCTGCCCCCCCCCCAAAAAAAACATCTATGGTTTTAATTGTTATAGCGCTTCGCATAGACACGAAAACAAAGTATCGTTTTAGCTACCAGATCAAAATGCCATTGTGCCTAGGTTGTTTTATATTTTAAGACAAAAGATTGCTGTAGCATTTCCTTTCCCGTACCTGCTTGTCTTAGACCTTCTTGAGGATTTCTTGCTTACAAGGCTCTCGGAAGGCGGTGGGCTTCGACTGTCGCGGCGCCGTTTACCCGCTCGACTGGATGAGCGCCGTGAGACGGAAGACCCCGGTGGGACCTGCGGGGAATACGCCAGTGGTCGCGCCGGCGATCGACCCGGAGATCTAAACAATAATAAAAATAACAACATATGGTAATTACCTTAAATTCGGTAAGGTCTTAATTTCGGACTTAAATTTGTTATTTTTGCTGTGCGAATAGTTATGAAATAAAATGCATTTGGCTAGATAGATGACGTGAGGATCTATCCGGCCATACGTAGTTGAGTTATAATTTACGCATGGTAAAATTTACAACAGTGGTTAAATTAAACTATCTCCATAGTGGGCAGAGGGAAGGGTTGGGGCATAGGTGGGCGGGGTTATACCCATACATGGGCACGGGGGGTGGTTGGGGTTTAACCCCCCCAATTCTAAGAAGGGGGGTTCAACCTCCCCACTCAGAAATGGGGGAAAAAGTTAACCCCCCATTTCTGAGTGGGGAAGTAAAACCCCTTTCTTAGAATTGGGGCTAAACCCCATGTATGGTATCCACCCCCTGCTCACCTGTGCCCCAACCCTTCCCTCCTGCCCACCTATGGACAGAGTTTAATTTCAACCACCTGTTGTAATTTTTACCATGCGTACAATTATAAAATAACTACGTATGGCCGATAAATCCTCACGTCATCTATCTAGCCAAATGCATTTTATTTCATAACTATTAGCAAGCAAAAGAGTGACGAATTTAAGTCCGAAATTAAGACCTTACCGAATTTAAGTAATTACCATATTTTTATTTTTATTATTTTTAGATCTCCGTCGATCACCAGCACGCATATTCCCGCAGTCCCACCCAGTTCGTCTCACGCGCTCATCCAGTCGAGCGGGTAAACGGCGCCGCGACAGTCGAAGCCCGCCGCTTTCCGAGAGCCTTGTAAGCAGAGAAATCCTCAAGAAGTCTAAGACAAGCAGTACGGAAAGAAATCTACAGCAATCTTTTTCTTAAAATATAAAACAACCTAGCACAATGCATTTTATCTGTAGCTAAACAATCTTTGTTTTCGTGTCTATGCGAAGCGCTATAACAATTAAAACCATAGATGTTTTTTTTGGGGGGGGGGCAGAGTCCACCCATAGTAAAGTGGTTTTATCTCCTCAAAATCACAATTATAGCCGACACCACCCCTCCCTAAAATTTTCTCCACACCCCTCCCTAAAATTGGGTCCCATTACTAAAACCGCTAAAAATGGTATTTAGTATCCGAAAAATTCACCCCCAAATTACGAGTCAGTGTCCGTGTCGGTATCTTTGCCCCAATCAGGGAGCTGCCCACCTATGGTCCACCCCCCCCCCTAGAGCCAAAATTTTACCCCCTTTCGAAAAAATCCAGTCCCCCCAAAGCTCGAGGGTAGTCCGGCCTGGTCCCCCCGAGTGAGGCTGACCTCTGCCCCCCTCCCAGCCACTGTAGAAGTATAATTTTTTTATTTACTGTCAAAACACGGTTTCTTAGTTAAAAACAGTGTTTAAATACACTTTTTAGGCCTAAATTGGCTGTTTTAGTATATAAAATTCAATATTAGGCCTAAAAATGCCTAAATATAAAAAAATATAAATACTAAAATAAAATTATTGATTAAAAAAACTTTGTTAAAAAATCGGACCCGCCGCCCCTAAAAAGTAGGCGTAGACCCCCCTAGAAAATTTTAGCTAGGTACCCCACTATTAGCACACCGACGAAAAATATCCATGGTTAAAACATACATTGTCTGGGCAAGGGAAATTAGCGTCGGTTAACTTTTTATCCCCAAATTCTGAAAAGGGAAGTTTTCATTAACTCCCCTGTATTAATGTACTAAAAATGCGGTCAAAATTTAAAATTAAATTAAGAGCTGACCGAATTTAAGTCAGTTAATGTATGCTGTTAGTAAATTATATTTTACTATAATATAGTCAAAAGAAAAGAACGTTCCGTAATCGACACGTCGCGATCTTTCTTCGTCCTACTCCAATCGCTCTCGATCCGGATCCCTTCCAGACGATCACGAACACCCAGAACTCCGCAGCGACGCAGTTTGGAAAGTAAACACTTTCTGTTAAAATATCTCCTGAAGAAGCCACCGTTTAGGGGGACTGGGGAAGTTATCACAGATTTAACGTTTTTTTCTTAAAGGTCAAGTATTATAAATTGTAACTTGGATCGTTCGTATCGTAGAAGAATATAGATTTATTCAATGAAACATTAAATGTCAAGCGAATAATTTTTATAATTTATAATTTTTCGATTTTCCTGTTTATTTCTTTCTTTCCCTTGTTATAGCCAGCTGTCGTTTCATAGTAAGAGTATAAAAACAAAGAATCCCAGACTTTTTTTTAAACAATACATGTGCGTTCTTTGATTTCAAATACAATATAAACTGTACGTATGAAACATAAATATTTTTAAATTCTTTTTCAGTTTAGAGCTGTCCAAACCCTAAATAAAAAAAATTATAACATTTTACCCGTTTTTAAAACCAAAAAAAAAACATCTTAAAAGTTACTTTAAAAGTACGAGAAAATTTAAAGATAAATCAGCTTTAAAAGACAAAAATTCATTTTTCAGTGAAGATAGTTTATTATTATTTTTTATCCGTTTTATCTTTTTTTTTTCGTTTTAGTTTACAATACCGTCTACTCTTATCACGTGTGACGAATCGTGTCGAAGTTCAAGTAAGAAGAAAAAAGATAGTACAGAGACAAAGACAAAAAGAAAAAGAGAATAGACGCCACCAGAGCCGAGCCCCTCCTCCACTCCGCCCATACGCTCACCCTCCAGCAATTATCCTCCTTACGTCCAGTATCAGCACATATCAGTAGAACACAAACGACTCCTCTCATTAAAACCTATAAATTATTCTTACATAGAATAGATCTAGCAAAAAAAAATCAAATCCCATCACCACCCCGATTACGCTAAGTTTAGCTAACCAAACGGGACACCTAAGTTAGTTGAAAAACCTATTAAATGTATTTCTTACATAGGGAAGGTTAGTATCTAGCAAAAAAAAAATCGTAATTGCCCCATTCAATACCAAGAACGCCTAAACTGATTACGCTATTCTTACTAAGCAATAAGGATTTGGACTACGCGCCGTTTTAGAGAACAAAAAAAAATACACGAAGGTTTTGTAGAAATTTTCTCCAGTTACATAGACGCGTACGTTTTAAAAGGAAATTATATCAAATAGTTTTTTAATCGTAGGGTAACTGACTTAAATTCGGCCAGCCTTAATTTCAGCGACCGGCTATGGTTTTTGCCGTACGCTAAATTATAAAATGAAATGCGTATAGCTAAGTAGATCGTCATGTTATTTTATCTATCTAGCTATACGCAAGCAGTTCATTTTATTGCTTTGCACATAGCGAAAATAACAGCCGATGACCGAAATTACGACTGGCCAAATTTAAGTGCAGTTTCCCTAATTAATAAAAATTTAATCATCACGTAAATAAAATTTTTAAGGCTTGTTTTAATCTCATCCCTAACCAGTTAACAACATTGTTTTAGGGCTTCCAAAGCGCAGAGGAGTTTAATGCAGCCATGGCTTACTACGGGTATCAACAGCAACAGTATGCAACCGGCGTTCCGGTAAGATTAATAACACTATTAACCCTTAAAAATAGAACACTAATTTTAATTATTGTGTGCTGGGAAAACATAAATTTCAGAGCGTCTATATGTTTAACCAAATTAATTACAACTTTTTAAAACAGCAATTAATTTTTTTAGATTATTTTGATCGTTTTTTTATAATCGTAAATTTTAACTGTAGGAATTATCTGTATCATTCATAACTGTACTAGCTAAGCCTTTCTGTTTAACTAAGCACCATAATTATTCGTGTATCTTTCAGTTGTGAAAAACTTCTTAATTTCGTGAACTTATTATGATTCATTTAATTTCAGACTTACAATCCGAATATGCCTCCACCGCTGCCGGCAGGTTCTCCAACCCAGCCACCGTGACGGCTTCACTGCCGCCTCCACCTGCGCTGCCTGCAGTTCCCGCGGTGCCGACACCCATACAGCAGCCACAACAACAGCAGCAACAGGTAGCCGCTACGATGGAAGGAACATGGTACTCCCGCCGCCTCCACCCCCGACCACGACCACCTTCCCGCTTCCGGTGGAGCAGCCCGGGCCATCATCCGCCCCGAAGGCGGCCCCCGTTCGCTCCACCACCGGCGGCACCCTTCATGGAACGCGGTACGTTACTTTGCTATTTTTAAAAAGGAAAAGAAATGTCCCCTAAATAGTTACCAGTGTAATCAAAACAATTAATTAAATTACTAAGTTATTTAAGCACAGAAAGTTTATAAAAACTACTGTTTTTAATAAAAAAAATGGTTTTTCACAGTAAATACTGGGCAAAAAATTATACCCAAGGTGACTGAGAGGGAAGAAGTAGGGTGGTTAAGATTTTGCTAGGGAAATTTTGCCAGGTGAACTTTCCTTCATAATTGTGGTGGGAGTTTAGATTTTTATGAGGGAATTCAAAATTGCGTCGTTTAGGTGGTTCACCAACTGAAATCCCCCTTTTCCCATAAACAATATGCGCAGTAGTGTAATTAAAAATAATTGTTTTCTTTTGAGTTTGCCACTGATTAATTTTCAATTTTATATTTGACTTTTAACTACAGATCCAATTTAGTTAGTCTCTTATAGAAATAAATCCTAAATTTATTACCGAAAGTCCTTTAAAAGTTCGAGTGCACAGTCAAACTTTTTGTCTTCGATTTTGATAATTTTTTGTAAAATTTAAACTCCCACCACAATTATGAAGGAAAGTTCACCTGGCAAAATTTCCCTAGCAAAGCTCGACCACCCTCACTTCTTCCCCCCTCAGTCACCTTTGGGTATAATTTTTTGCCCAGTATTTTCTTTTATGTGAAAAACCATTTTTTTTTATTAAAAACAGTAGTTTTATTTGGACTTTCTGTGCTTAAATAACTTAGTAATTTAATTAATTGTTTTGATTACACTGGTAACTATTTTTTAGGGGAATACATTTCTTTTCCTTTAAAAATAGCAAAGTAACGTACCGCGTTCCATGACCGGTGCCGGTGGTGGCGGAGCGGACGGGGGCCGGCTGGGGGCGGATGATGGCCCGGGGCTGCTCCACCGGAAGCGGGAAGGTGGAGTCGTGGGGCGGGGGTGGAGGCGGCGGGGAAGTTTAACTTGTTCCACTCCACCCGTCATTGGCTACCTGTTGCTGCTTTTGTTGTGGCTGCTGTATGGGTGTCGGCACCGCGGGAACTGCAAGCAGCGCAGGTGGAGGCGGCAGTGAAGCCGAGTTCACGGTGGCTGGGTTGTAACCCGCCGGCAGCGGTGGAGTCATATTCGGATTGTAAGTCTGAAATTAAATGATCATAATAAGTTCACGAAATTAAGAAGTCTTTCACAACTGAAAGATACACGAATAATTATGGTGCTTAGTTAAACAGAAAGGCTTAGCTAGTACAGTTATGAATGATACAGATACTACCCAACAGTTAAAATTTACGATTATAAAAAAACGATCAATAATCTAAAAAAATTAATTGCTGTTTAAAAAAAGTTGTAATTAATTTGGTTTAAAAATACTCGTACGCTCTGAAATTTATGTTTTCCCAGCACACAAATAATTAAAATTAGTGTTCTATTTTTAAGGGTTAATAGTGTTATTAGTCTTACCGCAACGCCGGTTGTATACTGTTGCTGTTGATACCCGTAGTAAGCCATGGCTGCATTAAACTCCTCTGCGCTTTTTCAAAGCCTTAAACAATTGTTAACTGGTTGGGGAGTGAGGATTAGGAAACAGAGCCTTAAAAATTTTATTTACGTGATGAAATTAAATTTTTATTAATTAGGGTAACTGACTTTAAATTCGGCCAGCTCGTAATTTTGGTCATCGGCTGCTATTTTCGCTATGTGCCAAGCAATAAAATGAACTGCTTGCGTATAGCTAGATAGATAAAATAACATGACGATCTACTTAGCTATACACATTCATTTCTGTTTTTTTAGCGTACGGCGAAAACCATAGCCGGTCGCTGAAATTAAGGCTGGCCGAACTTAAGTCAGTTACCCTACGATTAAAAAACTATTTGATATAATTTCCTTTTAAAACGTACGCGTCTATGTAACTGGACAAAATTTTTACAAAACCTTTGTGTATCTTTTTTTTGTTCTCAAAACGGCGCAAAGTTAAAAAATGCCTCATTGCTTAGTAAGAATAGCGTAATCAGTTTAAGCGGTTATAGTATTGAATGGGGCAATTACGATTTTTTTTGCTAGATACTAACCTTCCCTATGTAAGAAATACATTAATAGGTTTTTCAACTAACTTAGGTGTCCCGTTTGGTTAGCTAAACTT
>JASAMX010022497.1:0-10109 GCA_030248175.1 Microlaimidae sp. YZB2_3
GCGATCCAACTAAAAGACATATGAAGGGGAAGAATTTTTGTTGTAGCTTATTTTTAAGTTACCCATGTCTGTTGGTACTAGCGAAAGCGCGACTTTTTTGTTTTTTTTGTAGCACAGTATCACCATTGACAAAACGGATAGTTGCCCTCGATGAACATAAAATTAGCGATATTTTGTTTGCGTATCGCCAGTAAATCTTATAGTGGGAGGAGAAAATAGTATTTATTCTTGGCGCCCACGGTCGTCCAGGTTTTAGAGTTTTGTGGGAATGGAGCTTCAAAAGGCATTCGTGAATATGGATAAAACAAATTGACGCGAGATAAAATAAATAGCGAGCGCGGGCGTTATAAATACAATATTTAGACCACATCTGGCGCATTTTTTTCTTACTATGGAATTGGGATAGTTGAAAGCTCCTCTTAAAAAATCATCATTCACCGTGAATTTACGTAGACATAGACAACCATGAGAGTGCCTTATTTTGTAAAATCTTCGTTACTACGGCAAAATGAGCCACAATGCGTATTAAATATATGCGACTGTGACTTGTTTTAAATTTCAAACAGAACCCTGACTGCGGGTTATTTTGCCATGGTAACGACGAAATGCGGTTTAAAATCTGGGAATCTGGGAAATCTGGGATGGTTTTTTTCACAAAGAATGTTTGGCTTGTTCGGAATTGCGGTACTAATATCTCGAACATCGCATGCGGAATTTAAAAAAAAGAAGGTTTTGAGCATAAAATCTAAAAATTAAAAAAACAAACAAAAAGAAGACAATATAACATAAAAGTTAAACCAAGAAAATCTAAAAATAAAAAAAAATTTATATCATTGTTGAAAAAAATTCAGATGTTTTTTTTTGTTAGCATTCATCAGGTACTATTAATTAAAAACCAAAGTTTACTTTTAAAAGAAGCGAACCACGTATAAAAAAATATAATGCTTCTGTTTACTTTTCTTAGATTTATCAGTGTTTTTAGTTCTGATGGTTTAAAAAAAAGTTGTGAGATCTTTAAAATATCGTAACTCACCAGAACAGAGTTGAAAACTTACTTAAAAATGTCGTTATATACCATTGTGTAGCTAAGAATTGTGGTTCAAAACGATATTTCTTTCGCAATGGTTCTTTGATTTTAAATTTGCATGTAACAAGAACTTAGCTCAGCTTATTGCGCAGCTACTTAACTAAACGAATAAGAAAATTACTACTGCCTTGTGCCACCAATTTTTTAACGAACACTTTTGCTTTGAAAATTCATCTGCGCATAAGGAAATTGAATTCAAAAAACAAAAATCAAAACGATGGGTTTTTTTTTGATAAAAAGCGAATACATTCCAAAACCAAAAACATTAAATTAAAATTTGTTTCCATAAGAATTTATAGGATTGGGTTTTAAAGGACTACTTGCGTATTTTTGAAAAAAAAGTATAGTAAATAAATGTAATTAGTCTAACTTTGTCAATTTACCAAGAAAATTTAATTATTGTAGCAATTGACTTTCCATTTGGGAAACGAAATTTGATAATTGCAATAAGACATAAGGTAAAAACGTTTATTGGATACATATAAGCTTTCGGGGAGTATTTATACAAAAACGTTTATATGTGTTCAATTTACCAAGAAAATTTAATTTAACAAAAAAATTTATTTATTCCTAAAATATAAAGAATGTGTTGGAGTCCCAAATATTTTGGATTCGGAGCTCTAAAATGGCAACTTGTAACGGTGGTCGTTACAACGTGAGCGTTATAGTTAAAATTTACACCTAAACCTTTTTTTATTACGCGTTTTATATTTTAATTTTTGTGGTTTAAAGCTACAATAATTTTTAAACGGTTCAAAATTAGGTTTTTGTATTTATAGGTTTCCCACTTAGTTAAAACATACGCGTAAATCAATCTTTTATCCATATAATAATAACAATTTTAATTAATTATAGCCGCTACTTGGGTTTTTTCTCCAGTGCATATAATTTTTGCACAGATTATAGTGTACCGTTTTTTCTTTGGTTTTTAAAACTATTTTTTGTCAATATCAAATTTTGACAAACTTAAACGCTCACTAATGTTTATTTATATTTTAACAAATATATAAAACTAAGTTATATTTCTAGTTTAATTATAAATTATTAAATAAATTTAATCTAGTCGACCTCGACGACTTGAAGTTTTGAATTTACTCTTTGAAACAAAGCAACTTAAAAACTTGAACATATAACCGCCCAATATATATGTCCCTTCCCTTATGATTTTACAAGGAAATCAGCAGATATAATTTAACCATAAACAATTTTTACTTAAACATTTTATTGTCAATTTGCTAAATTCTTAAGTAATAATCAAAAATATTATAACTTATATAACCAAAACTAATCAATTTTCGGAGTAAAATAACTGGCTTTCTATTGTATATTTTTTAGAGCAATAAAAAGTCTGATGAATCACCACGGGTGTTAATCCAAGCAAATCCAGATGTAAATGAAAACAAAATGCCGCCAAATGTGTCTATTTACAAAGGCCAGCCTATGCGTAATGATAGTCCACCATTATAAAATTAATATTCTCAAAAAATACATATTTGTTAAAATTCTTTCATTATTGTCTTATGTATTTACTATTTACATAATGTGTCAATTTATTTTAATAATTTACTAACAATCTGCTACTCGCAATAAAATTAGTTTTTAAAAAAACAAGTGCACCTTTTCATGGAGGACAACGCATTTTATCAAACCCATGTGATTCCACACTTAAATGTAAATTAATATCAATAATTGTTGATAAACAGTCAAAATATAATATTGGATATATTTAATTCTGTACTTTTTGACCAACACTTGGAGGGCAGCTTGATACTCAACAATACATTTTTTACGCTAAAATTTTAAAACAATAATGGGTGGCGCGGAAGCGCCACGGTGTAATTTAGCCCCGCGGCGCCGCGCCAACCATTATTGAAAAACGTGATAAATTTTGAAATTCATGTTCATTATATTTTTGTTATTATTATTATTCCATTCTTAAAATCAATATTCCTTCTTTGTTACTGATTGATCAAAAATAAACAATCTCATTGGAAAGAAGAAGGAAGTACGCAACTTTCTTAGGAGCCACTTTTTTTAATTAGGTGACCGCAGAATAACTGCATTTCGGCAACAATATGGATTGAACAGAGCATACAGCAAACAGCCTGTCATAGAAACTAAAATAACAGAATGTTATGCTCGGTTTCTAATTCTTGGCTGAAACGGCACCAGGGGTCGCATTTTGACGCGCGGTTAAAAGTTACCCCAGGGTAACTTTTTTACATGCTTAAGAATGCAAGTGAAAAATCAATTTTACCTTGGTAAAAGTCGGGTTAAATTTTTTCTATTGTTTTAAGAATAAGAATTTATCCAACTCGAGAGGTGGTTAAATATTTTATTCCGTAGGATTAATTTAATAAAAAATAAAATACGGATTGATTATTTTTTTTATTTTGCGCGAGGTGGTTTTGCGGCGCCAGAAAAAAAATATAAAAAAATTCATTGCAATCATTTTCTGCCCCATATGCGGCAGGTTTTTTATTTACAATATACATTTATTTTTTTTATTTTCATTGAAATGGATTTGGGGTAAATAAAAGGGTTTCTTCAGAATGCGACCCTAGTTCCCAGCGCCATCTATTTCAACTGCGCGGGAAACGTCAAAAACAACAAAATATTTTTTTAATTCTTGCATTACTGAAGAAAAAAATTAATTTAATTTTTTTTCTTCTAAAAAACATTGCACGATGGCAAGGGAACGACACGCAGCGATCTAGCCTCACAGCAAAACGCCAACTATAATTTAAAAAAGTAAATAAATTTTGTAAATCATGTTCATCTTCTTTAGCTTATTATAATTTTCATTCTAACCCTTATATCTTATAACGATATTACTTCTGTTCAAGCGGCGATTTAACTACAATCAGAGAACGTAGATTAAATTCTTCAATTATGTTCATCTTATTATTATCTTTTATTTCAAAAAAAAATTATTGTAATCATTGGTAGCTCGTAAGTCCACCAGCGATTTAGCCCCACGGCACGCGCTAAATATTATTCTAAAACGAGGCTAAGTTCTGTAATTACTGTTCATCTTCTTATGCTTCTTATTATTATTTCTATTAAAAAACAATAGCAATCATCGGTGGTAGCTCAGTCTACTTAGTATTTAATAAGTATTCAGTAAAAATCTTAGTATTAAGTAAAAAGCAAAAAAAAAACGCTACGAATTATTATACTAAAGATAAAATCTATCAGGGTGAAAGTAGATGAGTGGTAAAGTAACCACTCTTTCTTTGAGAAAATATTACCTGCAGAGAAACACATCACGCAACTAAATAATTATTGGTTACATAACTGCTGAAAACTTATTTTTAAATTTTTCGCGCTCGCGGGTTTTTTGTTTATTTCTTCCTGGCGGAGAGCGGTTACTCCCTTAATTTCAGCCTGGGAGACTTTAGCTTTACACCTTTAAAGCTATTTAATTCGTAATAATTTATGTTTTTTTTTACTAATTTTAATATGAAATCTGGGAAGAGAGCGGAGGGCTGTTTCCCTTATACTAATAAGCCACTGCGCGGTTAACCGTTGTTGACGGCGTATGCTGAAAAAACAAATTCGTAAATAGCTCCTTCGGCAATGAAAACTATATAAATTTTTGATAACCATACAATTTCTGATATTTTTCTGATATTAAAAACCTAAAATTTTTTTCTCAACATGTTCAGCTTTTATGTTAATTAGCTTAAGCTTAGACTTTCGTGTTTTTTTTGTGTTTTTTTTAGTTTTGGGATCCCACAAAAAAATTTTTCTGTGGTTAATATTCGGAGTAGATTTTTTTTAACATAAATGCTAAATTTCACCTGAATTTCATTTGAATATTTACTCTAGTTTCTGTAGCTAAGTCTGTGCTTATGTGAAAAACGTTCGTTTTTTTAAGTTTCGTATTGGATATTAGGGCACTTGTGTCCAACCGATTTAACTCAATCACTTACGTATTCAGTTACTTCACAACGTTATAAACAATTTCTTGAGGTTATTTTTTTTGGTTTTGGCTATAATAAGTGACCTTTTCATAAAAAAAACCGCTACTGGGAAAGAGCAAGCAAACCTTTTAACCGCTCAGTAATAGCCAAACGGCAACAATAACAATTTTTCTTTGAAATTGTATAAAAAAAATTCTGTGGCGAAGGACAGCCGCAGCCCAATAAAGCTCAACGTGCCGCTTTTAAAATATTACAAAGCAGTAATAAGTTATTTAACATGTTTTCGTCGCTCTTTTTTCTTCTTAAAACTATTTTAAATTAAATAAACAAATATTATTTATAAACAAGCTGTAAACTTTCCGTGCTCTCTTAAAATAGTTAGATAAGTTTGATTGAATTTTGTATATCTACTGAAAGCCTGGGATTTATATTTTTAAAACACTATAACCAAAAATATAAGTATATAACATAATAATAAAGGAAAAATATGTGAATTTATTTATTTCTCAGACACATTGACTGCTCCTATTAAGGCGCACACTAATAAGAGCGCGCTTTTATTAGGGCACTCGGATGTGCTAATTAGGGCCCTGTTTTTGAAAGGGGGCCCTTAATAGGGCGTGTAATAACTCTTATTTGGGCGCACCCTAAAAAAAGCGCGCTCTAATTAGAGCGCTCCCTTATTAGAGCACTTATCGATTTTCAAAAAAAAAAGGATTATCTATTCTGTAAGTCTGTTTTATGCCTCAGTTATCGTAGCTGTGATGGCTCAGTGATAGTGTTTTGGCCTACCACTGAGCATGTGACGGGTTCGAATACCGCGGACGGTAGACTTTAATTTTTTTTTCTTTACAAAAAATTGACAATTTTATTTTTTTTTTGTTTTATTATTTTCTCTTAATTTAACATGAGTAGCCCACCAAAAAAATAGTCGTTTATTTTGTTATTATGTTTTGGAAATTATACTTATCGCATTTGGTACAGCATAACAATAGAAAACTAACCTAAATAATTTTTAAATGTTAATCCTGTTGAAATATGAGCTAATTAGAATAATGAAAAATTTAAAACAACTTCGTTTAGTGTTAGTTTTGGGAAAATAAATAAATACTAATGTTTAATGAAAAGATTTACTTGTGTATTAAATAAACTTTTTAAACTTTCAGAAAAACACCAACGGCGTGGATCAATTTTCGCATGAGTTAAAAAGCTATTAATACGACGGTGTTACTTGAGTCACACGCCACCGCAACGGTACAAGATAATATTAATAATATTAACGTCTATTTAAAACCAAATATTCAGATCTAAGTCTGAAAAATCTTGAAAATATTAGATTTAATATAAGCTGACTTTTTTAATGTTTTTTTTATTTATTATATATAAAACAAATTAAATGACAAAGTAATTGTTAAAGTAAATGTCGCCTTACATTAAATCATAGATGAACAAGGGAGGTGTAGGGTGGGGTCCACGCCACCCTTGCCTCGAAATTTTGGGCCCCCCCCCTAGAAAAAAGCGAAGCCCCCCTTCCCCCAATTTTCAAATTTTTTACCCCTGACCCCCCTCACGATTTTGAAATCTGACCCCCCCCCACCTTCCCTCTCGAGAAATTTTTTAGTACTTTTTTTATACTAAATTTTCTTCCAAAAACGTAAATTTTTAACACAAATTCATGTTTTTACACCTATTTTATACCAGAATATCGCTTTTTATTCAATAAAATGTAGTATTATCTTATAAAAAAACTATTATTAAACCTTTAATGGTTTAAAAGTATTTTGCTTCGGACATTGGACCCCACCTGACCCCCCTTTAGGTTTCAAAATCTTCCAACACGGGTGGACCCCCCATAAGAAGCTAGGGAGGGGTGGTTCGACCCCCCTTAAGACCCCCTCTTAGATTTTGAAATGTCATTTACCCGGGGTAAACACTCCTTCCCCTAGCTTCTGTGACCGTGTTTATCTATGTATTAATTTTAAATTTTTCAAGGTTTTTCAGACTTAGATCTAGATATTTGGTTTTAAATAGACGTTAATAATATTAATATTATCTTTGTACTGTTGTGGTGGCGTGTTACTCAATTAACACCGTTGTATTAATAGCTTTTTAACGCATGCAAAAATTTATTCACGCCGTTGGTGTTTTTCTGAAAGTTTAAAAAAATTTATTATTAATTTGCTTGTTTTAATGAGACTTGTTTCAGTCTTTTCTGGCATTAACTTTTTAGAATTATTGTATTATTGCTTTATACTATTGAATTTTTGCTTTATAGTATTCCATATAATATAAGGTTTTTTTCGAAACTTTGTTTCGTCTTTTGCTGGAGTAATGTTTTAAATTAGGATTAAAGTATTATTAGTTGAAATAAAATAAATATAACAAACTTAACTTCCAAAAAAAAATTTTAATACTTCAACACGGAGTTTCCAACTGCCAATAAAAACAGAAAAATTATATGATTTAATTTTTTGCTTATAAGGAATTTATTATTTCAACTCGTAAACTAGAAAAGTTCATTAAATTAAAATGAAAATAATATTCTTTTATTAATTCTTATTATGTAGTGTTAAAAACAAATGTCTTATTATGTAGTATTTTAAACATCTTTCTATATATACCTATATGGACGTAATGTGTGTATGTGTCTGTGAGTCTGTCTGTGTGTTCCCTAACTCCTCCCTAACCACCCAACAGATTAAGGTGAATGAGGTATCGTTGGAAAGCTTATACCCCAGAAAATGGCGTAAAGGGGTTGAAATTTTAAAACAACTTACATGAACATCTTTATACTGGACAACGCGTTTTTACCAAAGGGGAGGAGACCCTATGAATTTCGGAACTTAAAAAATTTTTTGTCTAAGAATTGGCTTAAACTTATTGGTAAGAGTAAGTAGCCAATGTAAAACCAGAATGTGATGTTTTTTTGATAAGATTAACATAGACATCTTAATACTGGATAACGCTTTTTTCACCTAAAAGGGGAACGACCTTCCTCCCCAACCAGACAAAGGATTGGGCTAAATGAGATATCATTGCAAAGCGTATAGTTCGGGGAATGTCATAAAGGTGTTAAAATTAAAAAAAATTCCATGGACATCCTTAGGCTGGACAACGCATTTGCACAAAAACTGGGGCCCTATAGACTTTGAATGTTGAAAATATTTTTGTCGTTGAATTGACCTGAATTTTTTGGTTAAAGAATTAGTCAATTAAAAGCCAGAATATTATGTTTGTTTGCAAAACATCTTTATACTGGACAATGCATTTTCACCGAAAAGGGGATGGACCATTCTCCCCAACCGCAGAATAAATTAGGTTAAATGAGGTATCATTGCAAAACTTGCAATTTGGGGAATGCAATAAAAGGGTTAAATGTTTAAAAATAACATGGACAATTTTAACCTGGACAACAATTTTTTACCAGAGGGACTCTATAAGTTTTAAAATTTATTACTATTTATTACCAACATATATTACCAACTAGAAAGCTAGCGTATCATGTTTTTTTTTGAAAAAATCAACATGAACATTTTTATGTTGGAAAACGAATTTTTTTAAAAGTTGGGATGAACCTTTCTCCTCAACTACATAAAATAGTGGCCTAAATGATATATCATTGGAAAGCTTACAGCTCAGAAAGTGTCGTAAGGGGTTAAAATTAAAAAAATAACATGGGCATCTGTATGCTGGACAAACCATTTTTACTAAAGCAACGGAAAGGATCATCCTTGCTAACTACTAAACGAACTGAGAAGGGAGTCAAATGAGATAGCTTTGCAAAGCTTACGATTCAGGGAATTATCATAAAAAGATTGAATTTCGAAAAATTAGCAAATTAATCTAAGAAATACAAATATAATTATTTGTCAGGACCTACTTGTTTTATTAAAATAACACAAATATAATGTAAAACGCCTCCACTCAACACTCCTTTTTTCCATCGGTTGGCTAAAAGAAAGGCAATCGGAGGTAAGTTCCTCCCTTTCGAAGGTAACGGAGGTAAGTTCCTTCCTAGTGGAGGTAACGGAGGTAAGTTCCGAGTTTTTGATGGTCATCGGAGGTAAGTTCCTCCCCTACCAGAGATCATCGGAGGTAAGTTCCATGAACCTAATTTGTAACTTAAATCGTTATACCCATTAATCAATTTTTCACGTACAGAATTGTCGAAAAACGTAATTTTTGGGGGGTCATAACTCCTGAACCACGGGGAAAGATTTTTGTTGAAAAAAAATTTGTGGGTGTGGGCTACTGGGGCAGGGGTAAGGTTTTCACAAAAATTTATCAAAATTGAAGACAAAAAGTTTGACTCCGCACCCTTCAGGGTTTAAAATTAGTATTGTTAGTAGTTTTATTACGAAACTTAAAGGCTAAAACTGCTCCGACAGCAAGAAAAATCCAATGAAAGCCGAAAGCCAAAACCTACCCCAAAACTGACTAGGGAGGGGTCAGGTTAGGTGCTTAGTTTAGGTTTTTTTAGGCTTAGCTTAAATTTTTTAAATACTACTATACTAGAATTATTTTCTGGTTTTGTATCATACTATACTATACTAAAATTAATGCCGAGCGATCTATACTACACTATACTATACTAGAATTAAAGGTTTCTTACTAGTATACTATAATAATTCTAGTATAGAGTTTATCTAAAATGAGTTTGAGTAAACTAAAATTATTTATAAAAACTAAAGCTATAAATGTGGTTGAAACCAAACATATGTTATTATTTTACCAAATTTATCAAATTCTTTTAACAAGTATATTTTTTACCACACCATCCCTATTTTGTGTCTTCTAAATATGGATTATGACCCAAACCATATTATTTTCCCCCAAATTTTAGTGTGGTGATTTTTAAAATAATATCACCCCTGGTTTAGTCCGTATAAAAACACCATAGGCCAAAATCACCGTAAACCCATTACAAAATCACCATAAAGTAGTGTCAATTCACCATAAATGCGTTTTGAATATTTCTTTTAAATTTTGACACTTAGAAAATACACATAAAATTTATCATGATGAAATTTAGCTTTTACGGCTTAAAAATTTAGCTTTGCTTAAACAAAATTTTGATTGTTACTTTGCTAGCAATA